>SNQJ01S0049043.1:17940-29291 GCA_010110895.2 Picea sitchensis | reverse complement strand
AAGGAGTGTGAGTGTCCAGAGAACCAAATACACGATATTCATGGAATATCATGTGTTGGGCTAAGATGGATGACAACATGGTATCATGTTGGGAAGTGAGTTTTTCAAGTATTCTTGTCTCATGGCAGAAAAAAGTAGGTTGTCAATGGTTGGATGGCGATGATGCAACATTTCCTGTGGTGAAATGAACACTCTAATATTCTATAAGTTTAAGGTGTCAATATTGGATTCAGTGAATAAATGTTGTTTAGAGTAGTTCAGGTGATATAAGTGGTTGATGGTCATATCCAACTAGCAAGGTCACATCGATGCCACACAAAAACTAGGCTTCTTGAGTTGTATGGGATGCTTATAAAGTGAAACAAAAAGTCTTCTTGAGTGGTACGACACCCGCAAATGCTAAATTACTTGGTAACTTCTATTGGGATGTTGAGTAGTACTTGGAATAAATGAATGGAAGTTCAAATGAGGCCAATGTGAATTTTGTTGCAATGTTCTTTATAAGTATCACAAATATTTGGCGAAGAAATTGAGTAGAGTACTTGGAAACTAGGTGCGGTAAAGAGAAGATTGACTACTAGGTAGAGATGAAAGTAGCCTTAAAGGCTCAATTTAGGCAAGTGAATCAATCTTGGATTTCATAGAACCAATTGGTGGCTCTCAACCATATAGGAAGGATTCAAGGTTACATCAAGGAGTTTTTAGGCCTTGTGTTGCATATCAAGGACATGTCTAAAGAAGACCAATTGTTCCACTTTATGAATGGATTTCAACCTTCGGCATAGAGTGATTTGTAGTACCAGAGCATGTAGAATCTCACGACAACCATCATTGTAACAAACAAGTTGTTGGACTACAAGGTAAAGGAAAAATGTGGTCCAAGGATTAGTAAGGATTCTCCAGGAGAGAAGTAGTTTGGTGAGAATAAGAAGGTAAAGGGAAGACAAATCCTTCTAGAAATATTGGCGAGGAAAGGACCAAGTGGACATATGCACCTAAGGAAAAAGATAAGCTTATTTCTTGTTACATATGTGCAAAATATCATTATGATAAGAATTTTCCAATGAATTTGAAGTTGTTGTTATGATCCAATGCCTTAAAAATGATAAAAAGTCAATAATATGATATGAGATGAGATAACATGATCTTAATACTATATCTCCTTGATATATATATATATATATATATGAGAGACAAAGGGGTATAATTATGATGAAAGCGTGCAATGAAGGGTTCTAGCCGACCTACTAGAAATGTAATAATTCAATATCTATGGATAAATAAGGGGTTATATACATAACATGGGGATTTTTCTAGGGATTAACATGCCCCTCCCCTTCAAACAAGTGTTTTCCTCAACACTTGATTAACCATGGGTGCTTATGCAAAAAGAACTCATCTTCCCATGTTTCCTCTTCCACTAGTAGGTTTTTCCATTTCACGAGGTACTATGTAATTGTTTGATTTCGCAATTGCTTAATTCTTATTTCAAGGATTTGTTTTTGCTCTAGTATGATTTTCCCTTCTTCATTGATCTTTGGTAAAATAGTTTGGACTGGGATCTTTTTGCCGATGACCTTATTTAAGAAAGAAACATGGAATATTGGATGTACACGTGAATATGGAAGCAACTCCAACTTGTAAGCCATACTTCCAATCCTTTGCAAACCCTTATAGGGGCCATAATATTTCGGTGCTAATTTATTTTCCTTATTTTTTTGCTTGAGGGACATTTGTTTGTATGGTTGTAGCCTTATAAATACCCAATCCCCCACTTCAAATTCCCTTTCATTGTGGTTTTGATATGTTTGTTGTTTCATCCTATTTTGTGCCATAACCAAGTTGTCCTTCAATAGTTTGAGGACCTCTTGTTGGTTCCCTATGTGGTCTTCCACTGCTTGAACCTTTGTATTCCCTTTCAAGGCTGATGTGATGGATGGAGTATGACCTCCATAAAGTACAATAAATGGGGAGATTTTTTATGAAGTATGGAAGGATGTGTTGTACCACCATTCCACCAAGGGAAACCACTTAAGCCATTGTGTCTATTTATCGAATAAAAAGCAATGAAGATATCCTTCTAGACATTTATTCACAATATTAGTTCACCCATCAGATTGAGGGTGGTAAGATGAGATATGAGCCAATTGAGTACCCAAAAAAGAAAATAATTCAGTCCAAAAATTTCTCGTGAAAATTGGATCTCTTTCACTTAAAATAATCTTGGGAACTCCATGTAGCTTTTGAATTGTTTCCATGAATGTTGTGTCTATTGTACTTTCTTTAAAAGGATAAGAAAGAGAACAAAAATGGACATACTTTTTTAGGTGATCCACTACTACCATGATGATAGTATTTCCTTTGGATTTGGGCAAACCTGTAATAAAATCCATTGAAACTTATTCCCAATGTTGGCTTGGTATAGATAATGTTTGTAGGAGACCTAGAGTCCTTATTGTCTCTACCTTATTCTTCTGGAAGACCAAATATTCAGAAACAAACTTTTGAACATCATTTTTAAGACCATCCCAAAAACTATCCTTCTTGATTATGTGGTATGTTTTCAAGAATCCTAAATGTCCCCCTATAGGAGAAGTGTGCAATTCCATAAGGACCTTCTGTTTGAGTTTGGGATTCTTACATAAATATAGGCGATCATGATACTATAACAAATCATTATTCCATATAAAATTATCTACTGAACTGGGGTTCTTATGTAGTTGTTCAATGATCTTGAATTAATCTTGATCGTGCTTCCATTATATCCTTGTTTATTCCACCCAACCAGATTGTGAAATAGAAATAACACATATTGAACCTTTTGACATATGCCATAGAATTATGTTTTCCTTTTTGTAGATAATTTCAAATTCATAACCCAACATATTTGAAACCCATTTTTGTTTATCTTCTAAAGATAATAGTTGCTCCAAGAAGTACTTCAAACTATCATAATTTGTTTTTACTTTGAAGTGTCTTCCTATTAGGTAAGGCCGCCATTTTTGAACTACATGTAATATGGACAACATTTATTTTTCATAAATGGGTTTGAATATTATTTTTTTCCTTTAATTTGGTTTCTTTAAAAGGTAAAGGGCCTTCCTTCTTGCATTAAAAATGCACCAATTCCATGGCCTAAGGCATCACACTCCATAATAAATGTTTTTGTAAAGACAAGTGTGGCCAAGAGTGGAGTTGTACACATAGCCTCCTTAAGTTTTTCAAAAGCTTTGGTTGCTTCTTTAGTCCAAGAAAATGATTCCTTATTTAATAATGTTGTTATAGGTGTTTCTATTTGACCATAGTTCTTGACAAAGTTGTGGTAATATCCTGTCAATCCTAAGAATCCTCTAAGTTTCTTCAAGGTTTTGGGAATTTTCCATTCCCTCATAGATTTATTTATTTTAGGGTCCACTTTTACACCTTCATGAGATACAATATGACCCAAATATTCCACTTCTTGAACCCCAAAGGCACACTTGGAAGGATTTGCATAAAAAAAAAAATCTTCCAATAGTTGTAATACTCTGTCAAGATTTTGTACATGCTCTTCCCAAGATTGGTTGTAGATTAGGATTCCATCAAAAAATACTAACACAAATTTTCTAAGGAAGGGCTTGAAAATAGAATTCATCAAGCTTTGAAATGTTGAAGGTGCATTAGTAAGTCCAAATGGCATAACCAAAAACTCATAATGATCTTCATGTGTTCTAAAAGTTGTTTTAGGAATGTCTTCATGCCTCATTCTGATTTGATGATATCCCTAATGAAGATCCAACTTAGTAAAGAATTTGTCTCCATGCAATTCATCTAACAATTCATCACTTATGTCATCCACCCTTGTGGCCAATACCTAAAATTCTAAATTATAATATTCAATATCCCCTAATCGCTTGATTCTTTTTAATTGGATGAAGTATTCATGTTCCCAAAATTTCCCAAATTGTGCTTCTAAGTCTCTTGTAAACAAACCCCAAGTATAATGATGAAAAGGGGGTTGTATTTTTACTATCTATTAGTACCATTGATATGGTTTTATCTCAAAGTTCAAAGTTGTTATGTGAATTCTTTTCTTATCATCCATAATATTATGTATTTCAAAATATTGTTCTATTTTGTTCACCCAAGTAAAGACCTATGTTCCATCAAACTTATTTAATTCAATCTTGGGAAGGTTGAATTTAGGACCCCCGCCATAATTAACTCCACTATTAGAGTTAAATCCACTTGTTCAACATGACTTCTACCTTTATTTTCATGGGTTCCTGGAATTTCGATATCTCCTTTAGGGTGTTTTTCATATAAAGTCTGAACAATCAAGGAAGACATGGAATTTTGCAATTCCTTCATAGATTTTTGTATTTCTTCCTTATTTTCATACATCCGCTTTTTCATGTCATTCTTATTTTATTCCATCTTATTTTCCATTTCTTCCATCTCCTTATCTATATTATTTTTCATTTATTCCATATTTCTTTTCATCTCATTTTTAATCCCATTCATCTTCTTATCCATCTTGTTTTCCATTTCAGTGATCATGGTTTCCATCTCGCTGATTTCATATTGAGTCATGGTTGAGCTTTCTAGAGGTTTAGCTAGTGAAGTAAATTTTGGAGGAGGCTTTGGAGCCATGTGAGAAAACAAAATTATACTATTTTCCCTCTTTATTAAAAATTTTGAATCACAAAAAAATATATCTTCCAATTAAAATTTATGTCAATTGTAAGTTACATACCTTTTTAGCCCTTAATTTGGAGTATGTCCTTCTTGCCAACTTTCCTTATGATTTATTTATGAAATTCCGGCCCCTCTGAGTATAAAATTTTGACCTATAGTACTCTGAAATGTCTTCTCTTCAATGCCACATGTATGATCAAAATTGGATGTGCCAAGTGGAAGTTAGGGTAACTTCCCCGCACCTTGTTGAGTTTTGTCCTTTCCAGGAGAGTGAACTTGTACAGCATGCCACACACACAATATTCCATATCCAATTCTAAAACTCGTACCATAAATACCACATATGGTCATATTTCCAATGCAACTAGTCTAACTCAATTTGAATCCTCACTAAATAATATATGACTACTTTACCCAAAACACATGTTTGAGACTAGTTAATATGACTAGTCAGATACCCTATCTTCCACAGAGTGTATCTCCAAAATTATGACTATCCAGAAGCTGAAATTGTTACCACAGATACCTTGATATATCCTCTAAATAATATCTAAGTTTCATGGTTTTAATCATCCCATAAAAAAAATTATAGCAAAAATTCTAAGATGAATTTCATGGAGAAGAAAAACCCTAGGATCAATGAGATCTGACACCAAATGTTATGATCCAACACCTTTAAAATGATAAAAATTAAATAATTATTGTCCACTTCGAGGGGGAAACCTCCTTTTACAATATATCCACTTCATAATACAATATGAGAAGAGAAAAGATTATCCTGGTACTAGATCTCCTTGATATATATATAGGAGACAAAGGGGGTACAATTGTGATGAAAGGGTGCAATGAAGGGTTCTAGCCGGCCTACTAGAAATGTAATAATTCAATATCTATAGCTTAATAAGGATTTTTATACATAATATGGGGCTTTGTATAGGGATTAACAATTGTACACTATGGAGCAAGTGGAAATTCCTTTCATTGGTGTTTTACAAGTCTTTGGTTTTGTGTTAGAATATGATCCTACAACACACCAAGAGAAATATTTCACAATACCTAGCTATGTTCACATAAATATGAATGTAAAAACAAATAATGTGATGGTGGTATTAGTGTGACCCATAACTTTATGAAGGAAGAAGTGGAAATGAAACTTGGACTAAAACTTGAACCAATGCAGACTTATTTCAAAGTAGTCAATTCAAGAGTGGTTAAGGTGATTGACATGCCTAACAGAGTCACCTTGAATATTGGTGATTGGAGCAGAGTAGTAAGCTTCATAGTTATTCCCATGGATTATTTTGAAGTGATTCTTGGGTAGTATTTTGTGAGGAAGGAAAAGGAAACATATGTTCCTCACTTAGACAGTTCAGTCATATTTTCAATATAATAACAATGTGTCGTTCCTATAGTAAGGATCTAGTGCGAAGTTGTTAGAAGGATGACTAGATTGATTTTTGTTTCTACAACCAATCAAGGATTTTAATGACCTTGTTGTTGTAAGACTTGGATGTGTAAAACTTTATGGGAGATTAGCACATGGAAATCTAGGTGGCATTTATATGCAACATTTTTTGGACAATGGTTTAGTGAAGGTATTAGAGCAAAGACTCACTAGGCTTGAATCCATAGTGGGATCCACAGTGGCAGTAGTGAATTGAGTGGTGGATTATTTCTTAGATAAGCAAGATGTTCTAATTTTAACTGGATAGATGGAGATAGTAGAAAATTTGGCTAAGGAAGCTTATGGAGCATTCGACTTACATGGTTTGGACTTGAAAATAGTCCAAGTTGAAAAGGTTGAGGTGTGTTGAACTTAGTATGTAGCAACCAAGGAAGAGATTAAACCCCCCTTATGCACACTTAGGAAATATGGTTTGGAAAGATGACCTAAAAATGAAATATTGTTCGAAGAGGGAGATGGTAGAATTGGTTCGAATATGCCTCTCTTGATGTATTTGACATAGAGGTAGTGTGTTCTTTCAACTACTTCATGTGACTAAGTGGATTCTGGATAGGTTTCTTGTACATATGTTGGCGGTGGATTTGGTAGAAACCTTAAATATTCCTTTCACTAACTCACATCAAGGAGGCTCACTTCCCAAGGAGCATCCAGTGGGTCCTAGTGCACCTATAAGAAGGTGCCTTAGAAAATTATGTTTAGGATATGACTTAATAGTTTGAGGAAATGATGGAGATATTTTTGTTTGTCTAACGAGGTTGTACAAGAAGATTGAAATGTAGAAGGAAAATACTATTTTGGACATGGGGAAGTGCATTCTCATGGCTTGAATGAAATGGTTGGATTAGCTACTTAATTAGTTCAATATTTGAAGGGATCCAATGTACAAAAGCATGGAAAAAGTTTTAAATAATTGATGTAGTAGTAGGTTTGGAGAGTGTGACAAGTGAACAACGGTGTGACCTTCTTAGTAGAGGTTGGGTTGCATTGGAAACAACCTATACATCTATTAGATATTGTTGGTAGGTTCTTGAGGATGTTGTTGGGGAGGAAAATGAATTTAAGTGGGGAAGGATGTAAGGCCCTATCCTTGAATGGATTTGAATGACTCCACTGTAATATCAACTCAATGGTCAATGAATGGCATGGATTGACAGAAAGTAAGGTTGATTCCTAAAAGAGTTGGTTTAAGGCACCTTTTCATGTTGGTAAGGCACACCAAAAATTGGTCGGGTGCCCTTAATTAAATACTACATTCACATTAGAAATTTATATCTTTCTCATAAGTTGGATGCACAAAGAGAAACTTGGAAAGGGAAGTAAAAGGAGGTTACGATAGATAAATGTGTCTGCATGAATTCACTATGCATGATGGACAAAGTGGAAAAGTGGGACACTTTTTGGGTGCACTTGGGAACATGTAAATTGAGCACACTCAAATGCACCTCGGTGGGAACACTTCTTAGGTGCACTTAGATGCACATTCTAGGCACACTTGGATGCATGACAACTGGACTCGAATGCATTCTTGGGAATAACATTAGACATTGGGTGCACTATCTGATGTTGTTGGAATGTGGTACATGGGGTATGACACCATAGGATGTGGCATAATGGGACACAAATATCGATGATAAACTCATGAGGGGCATAGTTGAGTTGGACAATTGGGCACTTGGATATACTTGGAATTAGAGTGGATAAAACAGTGCCTGAGAAGAAGGAAAAGTCCAAAACAAGTCTACTATAAAAGGAGGATGGATCAAAATTGAAAGGAATTGAATAAGTGCAATAGAAAAGAGTTCAAAGTGTTTTTTAGTTGTGATAAGTTCAAGTTTGGCACAGTTTGATGAATTTGGCTCTAGATAAGTGAATAGAAGAAGAAGATAGGACCTGCAATAGGTAATCCTACATTTTCTTCAAGGGTGGAATTGGTAGTTCTTGTAGGTAGTTGTTCCTTTGGTAATTACGGTTTGTAAAAGAGCTACAACAAGTTTCTCGTGCTCCTATACTGTACATTGTAACATTCTTCACATAAATAAAGTTAAGGAGTTCTACTTGGGTGCCACATGTACATATGCATTTTGGTTTCTTTACTTGGATGAATGTTATGTTGCTTACTTTTCTTTTTGTTGGTAGCTAAGTATTGAAATATTGGTCCAAGTATAAGTATTGTTGGGATATTTTAAAGGCCATAGTTGGACATGTGCTTATTATTGAATGAATTTGTTTTAGTATGACTTAGTTCCATTAGACAAACTATACCTTAAGGTGAAGTTATGGGCAGACATTAAGTGAAGAGGAATAGTCTAGTTGTAGTAGAGGTAGGATGGCTAAGCCCCTACAACTAAGGCAAGGTAGTGTCACACTGCCTCTGATACCAAAAGTAAAGAAAAATTTGGGAAAACTATTAGGCCCATGACAAATTTCATTAGAACCATGTTAAATGTGGAAATTATGGAAGTGTCTCTTCACCACCAACACCCATTTTATTAGAGGATTCGATGGGGTCATGTTGATGAGGACTTCGATAATTCAAGTGGGGGATAATGTAAGGACTCAACTCTAGGTYTCATTGGAAAAAACATGATAGATAGTACATTGTGCAAACATTACTTAAGGTACATAAYGATTTCATATGATTTGGTAGCCTTAGGGATATATTCATGGTGATTCGTGAGACAGTTAGAATGKTCTACTAGCTCGTAGTCTAGGAGGACCAAGGATTTTTTTCCTGGTAGGGGAATATGATTGATGTGGTTCTACCTAGTAGGATTCGACAAAAGATGACACAACTTGAAAATGTGATGRATTGTGTGTGTTAGCCATAGAAAAGCAATAGTTTTCATAAGTGTATYGAAGGTGTGTGAACGTCTAGTGAACCAAATATATTATCTTCATGGACTATCATGTGTTGGCCTAAGATGGATGACAACATGGTCTCATGTTGGGAAGTCAGTTATTCAAGTATTCTTTTCTTGGAAAAGAAAATAATWGGTTTCCTATGGTTGGGTGGTGATGATGTAGCATCACCTATGGTGAAAAAAACACTATGGAATTATGTAATTTTAAGGTGTCTGGATGGGCTCCAATCAGGATATGCCAATTATGCATAGTTCAGGTGATACAAGTGGTTAATGGCCATGCCCAACTACCAAGGTCACATTAGTGTCATGCAACAACTATTCTTCTTTAGTGGTATAGGACACTCGGGAAAAATACAAATTATAGTGCCCTGACAATAAGTCTTGAGGTGTACTCATATAAAATATATGTAGGTAATTAGTTTAGGTTCCATTATTTATAAATCATGATATTTTCTTCTATCATTATTAGACTCAAATGCCATAGGTGCATATTCCAATAGTGGTTAGATACAATTTTCATTATTTTCTTCTAGTAGCATGATTTTTTTTCTAAAGTTATTTTTGTGTTATGTATACCTTTTATACATATCAATTAGACTAGAATTGATGCACACACTTTGATTTGTGACTAAGAAACATGGTGCACTAGGGACCAATTCAATTTTCAATGAAATATCTCCCAAAATTTGTATTATTTTTTATTGAACATTCAATAATCTCTTCAAAACGTACCAAAGAGAACCTCCACCATCATAATTTCTTTTTGATGCCCCGTGATAGGGAAACAATTGATCCAGTTCACATGAATTATGTGGTATGGATGTCCCAATTGTATTAAATCTTGATATATAAAATATCAAAATATGAAATATAAACCCTTAATATTGAGAATTAAATCCATGTATTTAGAAATACCAAAACATTCACACCATGAACAAAATAATATGGAGAATAACCCTTAAGGTAGGGTAACATCTTCAAATACTATTATGGAAGGAATAACTCCACAAGACATGATTGCTACAAAACAAGACATCCAACATACATCCAATACAATGATACTCATATGTATTTATACTTTCTCATGAGTATTCCTAGGGGTTTATGCCAACTACACCTTATTAATATAGTGTTTCCTCTTAACTACATAGTGGACCTATTTATTACCCATGAACTACCAAGTGGGAATATTCCATGATTATGGACACATTACATTCATTGTTTCTTTGGGTACCTCCCTAGATACCCCGTATTATCCTCCCTAACTACATTTCTTTCTAGCACCCTTTGCATATTTTGTCCCTAAAACATGGAAAGAAGCCATATAATATGACCTGCTAAGCAATGTAGAGAACTAGTACCATGGATGAGCATCCATATATCCTAGTGAAATGTGGACATGGGGTCCAACTATGGCATTTCCTCCTCATGTTGAGCATATGTTGCCATCGATGTCAACAAGGTCATGGAATGTGACGATGTGACAGAATGGACTATGATAGTGAAACAGTGTGATGGAATGGACTATGATGGTGTGATAGAATGGACTACGATAGTGTGATGGTGTGAAGGTGCGACGAAATGGAATGCGATAGAATTTATGAAAGTTGGGCAAAAGACATTATGTAGGGCGGCTTGAGCCAATGAAACGAATGATGCAGGAGACCATGACGAGACAAATCCAGTGCAACAAGCGGTGGAGTGGAATGCGTGATCCCGATAGATATCGGTGTCCACCCACCTATTCCAAATGCCTCACATGCAATTTTCATCATTGGCATTTATTTCCTAGATTTTCAAATCCTAAACTTCCAGGGCTGTTTTGAGGTCCTAAACAACCTTTCTGGAGCTCTCCACAGTCAAAATGCAGACGGAGTTAGAGTTAGATGGAATAATATGTAGTATTCGGATATACCTTTCCAATGGGATATCATGCACCTAAAATGGAGATCGTATGCAAAAGTTACGACCCCGGGAAGTTGTTGTACCAAGTTACCCCATCGAGGCCCACATGACTTTTGGCACTTCATCTTCACATTGGGGCCGCAAACCATTTTGGTTTTTAATATTTCGGGGCCTAGGTTTTTGGATATTTAGGTTTTTTCCATTTATGTTAAAAAGTTCGTTTGATCCTCATTATACTCATATTCTTGTGAATGAGCGTAGACATCACATCTCTTCTCAGAGATAAGCTGCCACCATTCTAGCAAGTCTTTCACTCTATAATTTTACAGTTCTGTACATTTTACTCATTAATAGAAATTGTATATTAATGTATATATGTTCCTCTTATTATATATATATATATATATATATATATATGATATATCTTTGTTATATTATTG
>SNQJ01S0049042.1:40155-54459 GCA_010110895.2 Picea sitchensis | reverse complement strand
TCTGACCTAGTTGTTAGACGTAAAGCGAGATGATGATATTACTTGCTTCTGACCTAGTTGTTAGACGTAAAGCAAGATGTGACTGACATTGAGCTACCAGCTTAACCGCTGTGACATTGAGCTAGTGTAGTACTGTGATGTGCTGTGATGAGGTATCATTTTTACTGATACATATTTGATGCAGATGATGATAGCATTCTTTCGAGAATGATGATGTTTCTGATGAAGAAAACTTCCGATGACTCGTAAATGTGCTAGACAATGTTTCAAGATGATATTGACGATACTATCCTCCAGATGCCACTGATGATGCAAACCTCTCTCGCCTGATGCTGATGAAGAATACCCTTTTTGTTAAGGGGGAGTGTTGAAATAATGTAACTATGAAGAGCATTCTTATTATTATTTTATTATTGGATTAAATCCCCATTGTGGATTAATCATTTCATTATTATTATTATTGCTATTGGATTAATCCCCATTGAGGATTAATCATGTCGGTAATTGTATAAGGACCAAATCCCCTTTTGGGCCCTCTTCTTCCACTTTGTTTCTCATCTTCCCTTCTCACTTAAGCATGATTGGTGGGTACACAAGAGAATCACCATAAATATTAGGGTGCATTAGATATTCAAATACTTCATCTCTAATTGAAAAATGTTTTAGTTTGAAGGTTCTTACACTTTATATTTTGACACCCTTAGTTGTGCCTCGTCCCATGTTTTCAATGGGCCTTTAGAAGGAGTGGTCAAAATTGTAATAAAATGAACGTTTCCTTCTTCTAGATATGTAGTTGAGACTATTGAAGGGGATTCTAGTAGATTTTATTTTGACAAGTCTTTCTTTGGAGCTTCCTTTTTAATGAGGTGATGTTCCTCCATTGATCTCACCCATCATGTGGGTCTCTTATGAAATTTTATAAGAGGGTGTTTTTTCTTTCTATAGTGAGATACAATATGGTTGTTTTTAAAGTAGCCTTGGCACCATAATGCAACTTTCTCATAATTTAGGGAAGATTGGAGAGCTTTAACTAGACTGGAGTGGAATAAAGAGTGTCTAAGGATGGGTCAAATGTTGGGAGTTGGGGAGACATGCCTAGCTTTAAATCACCCTAGAACCATGGAACTTAGTTGAGGATGAGGTCTTAATATTTTTCTATCTTGAATTCCACTATAAAAAATCCTTTCACGTGTGAATAAATGAAAGTCTCTTCCTAGATTTTGGGCTCCCAAGTTTTGGAATTATATTGGTGTAGCTTTGTGAGATTCTGTTAGAGTCCATTAAACTTCCAAATTAATCCATGCTTATGGAAGTAAGTGGATTTGATCCACCACATTTAAATCCACCATGATGGAGAGGGATAGAGCTTCCTTGACCATTCTGACACATTTGGGAGATAATGTCAAGATTGAGATTGAATCCATTTTATTTATGTTATTTAACATCTCCTTGAATGTCTTTCCCACCTCTAGCATTTCCAATGAAATTCAATTGAAAGGGGAGGATCCCTTCAACATCAAATTACCTCTAAGAGAGACTAAACTTATTGAGGGCACTGTCAAATAGCTAATACTTGGGATTATGGTATTGTAAATATTAATGTAAATAGATAATCTAGGAGAAATGAAGAGTTACATAGGTGAATATGAAAAACCATATAACCTATGGGAAGATTAAACAAAATGTTATTTGTTTTTATATATACTTGTCTTTCTTTCAAACAAAATCCATTGCAAGGGGTTATTCAATCCCTAGTCAGCCAGTGGTATTAGAGTGTGGTGTCACTTTTTAATATAACTCCCAGATCTCTTCCCAGATCATTTTTTCTCACCCCGACCATTGCTTCAGTGCCTTGACCATGCATTTATGTCATAGCATATGTTTCTCTGCATCCACAAGCATATCAACAAATTAATTTATTTTTAATGCTCATAAATTCTAAACCTAATGGTCCTTGTATAGTGAATCATTGCTAGTCTGTCAAGAAAACAAAACAGTTGGAAACCATGTGGGATTTGCTAAGAAAAATATTGTTGGGACAATCTCTTGATATTTTACATTCTTCTCTACCTACATGGACTACAATTGGTTTCTCCTTGCATATGCATTGAGCCACTTCCTCTCTTGCATGCGAACTTCCAAGTATCACTAATATTAATGAATTCTTGTGAAAATTACTATGAGAAGAGTTCATGTAAGTGATTCTTATACATACTATATCATTCAAAGAAATCATTAAATTATAGAGGATAGTAGAAGGTCCCTTGAGGGTTTTTTTTATTTAGGTGTCATCATCGACAAATCTTGGGAGGCAATGAGGGCCATTTGGAATGATGGAGAAGTGTATGATAGGCATGCCACAAATGTTCCTTTCTCACTTGGAGGTAAGCATGTATTTGAAGTAGCCATAGACATTCTGGTAAGATGGGTCACAACACATTGCTCCCGAACACATTGGCATTTCTCTCTTTGACATCAATGATGATTTTGGTGTTATCTCCCATCGTCCTTATCTTAGCACAACCATAATCTTTGTACTAACAATGAATTTTATTCTCATAGGTGTGTTGTTTTCATGTAGTCAAGTCATTACAAAATTATCTCTTTGACAAGAGGCATAAAATTGAAGCACTCATTCATAGTCTTGGTGCTTGGAAATATCAGAGTGGTATAAAAGACAAGTTATAAATCTCATCAAAAAATCCTCTTCCATAGAGTTGGTATAGAAGCTACATAGCTGGGAGAATCTTGCTTTATGTTCGACAGGATAAGTTCCATCACAATTTATCACATACATTAGATTATGTTATTGATCAGTCAAAGTTCAAAGTTCAAAACCTAAGAAATGTGGCAAAGTATCTGGATATCACAAAAACTATAGGCATAAACCAACACACAGGAGATCTCCAACACTTAGATATCGTGACGAAAGAAGTTGTATTGTGAAGAGCAACATGTGGAAAAAATGAATTCTCTTTTTTCAATTGTTGGGGTGGTGCTCAGTGGAAACCATGACTATCTAGAATGGTCAAGGAATATTGAGCATACCTTTCTCTTCAATGATTTAGGATGAAATTTGTTATGGTGATACAAAAACTACCAAACTCAAAACAGATAAAGATCTTGCCATATGGAAAAATAAAGACAAGAATACTTATGGATTGATTGTTGCTTATTTAATTGAAGAGGTGAGTCATCATATCATATATATATATTATTCTTGGAGTTCTTTGAAGAAGTATAAATATCTGTATGATTCACATTTAGACTTGGAGCTAATTTAATTGCTAACAAAGCTCTTCAACCTAGAAATGAAAGATAATAATCCCATGGCTTTAGATTTTGGAAATAAATCCATCATGCACGATGTTGATGATACTATTGTGAAGACACAAATTTCTCTCACAACCTTTATCAAGGCACTCTACCCCACATATTCTCACTATCTTGAATTATTTCAAGCTAGTAGACAACCAAAGTCCCTCTATTTTGACTCTTTAGTGGAGAGAATTGCATAATGTGAGAAGGATTTTGGGAAGAAGGAAGCTTAAATCACTACAGAGACCACATGCATTGATTAAAAAGAGAAGAATCAATCATATGATTCTTCTAGAGTAGAAGGTAGTAATAGAGGACACGGAAAGAAGAATTTCAGAGGTAGGGGGTAAGCACAATCAAGGTGAGAGGTATAATATTCATTGTGTTTGTTGTGCTAAGAATGGGCATGAAGAAAATACATGTATAATATCATGGGAGAAGATCAAAGAAAAGTAGGAACAAAAGGAAGACAAAGGTAAAGATCTTGAATCTTCTCATTTTGTTTTTTTCTCACTGCAATATTGGCATAAATGAATATTTTTTCAAATATTCATTTAATTCTTAAGGATATGTTTGATTACTTGACACTGGTGCTACTTGCCACATGATCTTCTGAAGTGATTTTTTTGAAGAATTGAATGAAAATGTAGAGGGAACAATGTACTTTACAAATATATATAGCCTCAAACCTATAGGAATTGGCACCATCGGGCTCAAATTCATTGGATTCCTAGATTTTCCTTTGCATGATGTTCTTTATTTTCCTGAGTTGAGGAGGAACTTGTTGTCTCTTCTGCACATTAAACAACAAGGTCATTCCATTCAAATATTAGATGGAACAGTTGAAATACAGAGGTATTTTGACAATTTGGTCGTCATGACAAGATGTGAGGATGAAAAATTGTTGAAGCTGAAAGGGACATATGGACAGACACTAAATTCTACTCATATTTCTCACTATGACGAACATGTATTTTCTTCCAGTCTCTTTTGTCATGCATTATTTGGGCACATCAACTATGATAGTTTTTGTATGTTGAATAAAAATGGTGTTTTTGGTTTGCATACCATTCCAAGGTATTTGAAACAATGTGAGGCTTGTGTCCTTGGGAAACATAGTAAGCAAACTTTTCATGATTCCACTTCCATAGCATGTAAAAATATATATTTGATACACTCTTATTTGTGTGGTTCCATGGTTGTTCCATCTACATTTGGTAATAAATATATTGTGAAATTTTTTGATGACTACATGTTGCACGCACACATCAACCTCCCAATTTTTTTGTCTTAGCATCTCTCTAAGACAAGAAATTGGGCCCCCCTTCAATTATTCCTACTAGGAATCTCTCTCTCTCTCTCTCTCTCTCTCTCTCTCTCTCTCTTGTGTAAATAAGTAATCATGGATCTTTCGCCCACTCTTCCTTCCTTATCATTTCCATTTCCTCCTCAAATCACTTCTACCTAACGATCTGCACTTTGGCAAGTTCCCTCTTCCTGCAATGACACATATCATATCGACACATGCATCCTTTCTTCCCCTTCACATTAGCGCGCCATTTATTTTTCCACCTGTACATAGATCACCTTCTTTAAATCTTAGTTGATGTGTTAACGCACCTTCACTAAACTTCACTGACACACATCTTTCTCACTGGAAAACATATGCATGATCAACACCAACCCATCGATAATGTTTGCACGATCATCATCACCATGCACATGCATTTCACTGACTAATTTCATTTCACCTTCATTGATACACCTCATAGAGGTAGCATCCCTCCCTTTCACTTTGTTATAGTGTTTATCTATGAGTTTCTCCTCTTCTTCATCGACACATTACCTGTTGACAAGTTTCCCTCTCTCATCGCCAATGCATCAACAAAAGTATGTCAACCCCTCATCATCATTGAATTCATCGATGATAATCTTCTCCCTCTCACCAATGCTAATCAGATCGATGTGGCCCACCTTTGTTCGGAGGCCTATTTCATCCTCCTCCCAACTTGGATCCTTCTTGTTGCGCTTGTGATTCAGTATCCTAAACATTTATAGTGACTAAGCCCTTCATGCCTAGTTATAATGTTGTTCATTGATCACCTACCATGCCTAACCTACTCCATATTGAAGTCATAATCAAATCGGTTTGTATTGGCAATAACTTGCATTTGCATACCACATCAGCCTATTTTCTTTGTGTTTATTTGTTCTACAGTTGAACTGTGATTGTGAAAGTTTCTTCTAGTGTCATATGGGATAAAAATAGTACCTATGGGTCTTGCACTGTCTCTGAAACACACTTTGGAATAAATCCAATCCTCCTAGCTCCCACATGGTGTCGGGTGCTCCGAACGTCATTTGGTTGTTTTGGAGGATGTATAATTTCATGATAATAATGCATCAATGAAATGCTAATGGATGAAATAATTCCCTATAAATCATATATGACACAGGAACTTGCATAATCTAATTTGAATGAAACAACAAATGCACGACCCGTACTTTCATTAAAAAATGACTTTGAGAGAAAAAAAATTCCGTCCATCAAAATGGATTTTTCTTCCCAAAAATAAGCCAATAAGATGATTTCCACCATTTTTATTCCAACACAACTCATGGAATCAAAATATGATACTCAGAAGTGCCAAAACAATGCTTGGGGTTTCTCACCCGAATCAACCTCGTTAATCATTACACGGATGGAATGTTTAAATGGCACAACCAATTAGCTCACTAGGAACTCCTCTTCACATTATTCACAGTAAACAATATGGTACTAAAATAAAACTTCCCATGAGAAAGTTATGAAAGGTCCCTCCAACAACATCAATAAGAGGTTTTCAAACTAGTTTAATCGCCTCCCACACGAAACCGATTGAGGTTAGATGTTTTATGAAAAAATATTGAAGTTGAATTTAACACAAATTATTTGAGTTTAAATTCTTTTACACCATGTTAAATGGAAATTGAAATTAAGTTTAAATTGTTTGAATTTAAATATATAATAATAAGAGAAATGGATAATAAGTCTTAAATAAAATAAAAAATAAAAAACAAAAATCTTATATAATAATAAAAAAAGAAATCAACAAAGGGAAGACTTAAATAATGAAAATCATAAGATTTGAAGCCATCAACAGAATTGAAAGGAAATATGTCGATGCCTATCAGTGAGCATGAGAACAAATCCCCCAACTCTCATCGATAGACTTAATTGGAATTGCTATGATTCTCTCGACAAAGTTAACCGGAATTCCTCTGATCAATCGACAAAGTTGACATGAAATTCTCTTAATCCAATTAGAGGAAATGGGAGAAACTCCTCTATAGTCATCGAATATGTTGAGGAGAGGTACTCTGACTTCAGTTGAAAAGTTAACATAAGTATCTTCGATTCATCGAAAAACTTGAGAGGATGTTTCCCGTCGGCCTCAGTGAGGTTGAGATGACAAACCCTAGCTATATATTCCTCCAATGAATTGCCTTGACACCCCTCCAGTGTGTTATCACACAAGTTGTAGGTTTGGAAAATCCTGACCCAACCACCAAAATGGTGACAACTAAGAGAGAATCTACCAACTGTCACCTTAGGCAGGTGTCCCCATCACTTTAGAGGTGAGGTAGTCACTTCAAGGGGGGAATCCTAGTGACCCTAGGGGGAAATGAGATGGAAAGTGAGATGTATGAATGGAATCCCCTATAGGTTACATTACTAGATGGAAGAAGTCTTGAGAATGAATCTCGGGAGAGGTTTAAGGTTTCCAAGTCCTTGGCTACCCATTGAGAGTGTTTGTACCTGCCTGGGACACAAGAAAAACCAATTGTTCGCAGTATATGTTAGGTGGAAAAACAAGTAAATATTGTTGTCCCTAATTGCAGCAGTAAACATAAATATATACTAGTAATAACAATAGCTATTTACTGTAGAATTAAGCATCAAAATTTTCAAATAATTATTGGACAATGAAGCACTAAACCAATAGATAACTTTCCAATGTTCAAGCACAAAATTTGACGGTAAAAGAGGGCTGCTAGATAGTTTTTTTCATATAATTATTGTGGCATCCTTATGGATGTAGAAAAAAATTGCTACAAAAGTAATATTCAACCACCAAAAATCACAAGTAGACCACCAAAAATATGCACAATGATTAGTAGATTAATATGGCAGCTCCTTAACAATTTTTTGTTGAAACACACACTGACACTGAGAGGGGGGGTGAATCAATGTCTGAAAATTTTGAATGCTTTTCACACTTTCATATATTAACTAAATTAATTGAATAAGGTATATGCAGCTCAATTAATTATTCATAAACATGTATAACACAAATTGTATGAAGTAGATAAAATATCTTTCTTTTATTTATTTAACTTGAATGAATACAAATAAAATCAATCTTTTAATATCTTCAACTTCAACTGAATATGTGAGATCCAACTCTTTGATACAAGACCCAACTTTTAGTTCTCAAATCCAACTGAGAAATGAGGAATCCAACCCTCATAGCAAGACCCAACTTGTTGATTTCATATCCAACTGAGATGTGAGGAATCCAACCCTCATAACAAGACTCATCTTGTAAAAATGCACCAACCTGATAGAATGAACTTCCATTCAATCTATTATCTCTCTCTCTCTCTCTCTCTCTCTCTCTCTCTAACCCGGGATAGAATGAACTTCCATTCAATCTATTATCTCTTCTATATATATATATATATATATATATATATATATATATATATATATAATGGATTAATTAGTTCATTCTATCAGGATGGTGAATGTTTACAAGCACCAAAAATCACAAGTAGACCACCCAAAATATGCACTATGATTAGTAGATTAATATGGCAGCTTCTTAGTAATTTTTTGTTGAAACACACATTGAAACTGAGAGGGGGGGTGAATCAGTGTCTGAAACTTTTGACTTATTTTCACACTTTCATAGATTAATTGAATAAGATATATGGAGCTCAATTAATTAGTCATAAACATATATAACACAAACTGTATGAAGTAGATAAAATATCTTTCTTTTATTTATTTAAATTGAATGAATACAAATAAAATCAATCTTTTAATATCTTCAACTTCAACTAAATATGTGATATCCAATTCTCTGATACACGACCCATCTTGTAGTTCTCAGATTCAACTGAGAAATGAGGAATCCAACCCTCATTGCAAGACCTATCTTGTTGATCTCAGATCCAATTGATATGTGAGAAATCCAACCCTCATAACAAGACTCAACTTGTAAACATGCACCAACCTGATAGAATGGACTTCCATTCAATCTATTATATATATATATATATAATCCACCAAGACACGCTTCTTTCAGCATACCTTTATGTTTATCTAATATTTCAAAGGTATGACATTGAACCATTGTGTCTTTTAATAATCAACCATTGCACCCTTTCATTTAATTAATTCTAAGTATTTTGTCATTAATCCTTTTATTTCTTTATTCATAATTCTCATGATTTAATTATTCTTTAATCATGAATTTGTATCAGTTCACTAGTCTATAGATCTTGAATTGTTTTGGATTCGAGTCTTAATCAATAGGTTCCCCCTTCAATCCAAAATTCATGTGACCGTGGGCTCAAAACCACGGGATTGTCCATTTCAAACACTCTTTTGTTTAGCACTTTTCTTCTTCTGCCCCTATTCTTCTACATGGGATCGTATTCAAACGTATGAGGGATTTATTTACTTCTAGTACCTTTAGCTTTTTTTCCTTATCACGTGACTGATGTTGGAGCCAGGTTCTTCGATACTTCATCCTTCGGGACTTCCGGACTTTGCAATATTTCAAACCTCCTGAAGTAAATTTCCCCGAAGTGCATATACTATATTCACTAGTAGATTGGGCGTTCAATATTTAATCCTCCATGGACGAACGATCTTGGCTTATCTAGATGCTTCAAACAAAATCAACGATCACTACTTAATTAGGAGTTGAGATGAACGATTCTCTTTCACTCCAGAACTTCGACTATTCGTGGCTCCATGAATCTGGAGTAAAGAAATTCCCCTGGAGTTTTACCTACTGAATAAGTCATAAAATGGTGGTGACCACTTGTTGTCAGTTAACACATCTTCTTACACTATCCTTCCACTATGCTTGATCAATGATTGAGAATGCTCCTGAAGTAGATCAACAGTTAGAATTAATTCATGATTCACACTTTCTCTATCCTTTTGCTATACTTGATTGGACGATTAAGAAATATTCTTTAGGATCTTAGATCAATGACCAAATGTTAATTCGTGACTTCGGCCTTTGGTGCTTTAGATATTTTATCTAGAAGGAGAAGTTGGATATACCTAGAGGATGTCGACTCATAGTGACATGGCTTTCTATTTTCATTGTTGATGTGGCACTGGCTGAGTGGTTTCCATGTGTCACCTTGATTTGTGACTTTTGTATACCTAATGTTCCAACTATATCTTGACACTTTTCACCATATGTTTGGGCCACGTGTCATATTTGTTGTTTTCCACATGTCTCCCTCCTAGATCATGGATTTACACTTCATGGATTTGGTACTTCATAACTTCGATATTTTTGGCACTTTTATACCATCCTTCAATCATTGTTGAAGTGTTGAATAGATATATCACTGTAGATCTTTCCTTGTCTTTATCGACGACTTTTGTTAACTCTGGGGCTTCGAAGTTCGATATTTCTTGGTTTATCTGAGCTTGTTATTGTCAGAGTAGGTCAATGTTGGAGTTTACCGCCTTCTTCCTTTTAGTGCAATCTAACAGTTTCAATATTCATTCTATATCAATGGTTGATAGGATTTCCCTTTTCTCCCTCTGATTCGACGGTCGATGATAGGTCATAACTTAGGGGCTTCAGCCTTCAGGTAAACTTACATGTTTCAAACTCCTTTTTTGCCAGGGTGCCCAGTGCCAAATTTGACCACCATTAGAATTTCCTATCCTCATCCAATAGTCACCATGCATTGCCCATATTTGATGATCCTCATTCACTTCGGGACTTCGTGGCTCCGGCCTTCGGGTGAACTTACATGTTTCAGACTCTTTCTAGCTAAAGTGGTTAGCATTGAAGTTGCCCACTATTGGAACTGCCTATCCTATCCTTCCACTTGGTTCTATATGAAAATCAAGATAGATCCCAAACTTATATAACGATTGAGATCTAACTTGAATTTCCTCCATGAAATATGATGGATCTTATTTAATCCCTCTTGATCTATGATTATGGCTTGATCCTACTGTCCATCCAAAACTAACGGTTGACATTTAATCCTTCCCAAACTCTGACTTTACCTCGATCTAACGATCTTTGATTTTCCTGAACTAAGAATGAACGAATCATGTAACTCAATCCTTTATAAAAGGATTTATTTACTCACAGACATTTGTCTTTTGTGTTACTTCAAATTCACCATCTCTTCTGAGCTTCGATTAATGGTCTTCCTTCTGAGCTTTGTGTCAGTGCGCTCCTCTATGCACTGTCTTTATCCAATAAGAAGGCTATCTCTTCTGAGTTTTAGGTTCTTTGATTAGCATTATTCCTTCTGAGCTTTGTGTAAGTGTGCTCCTCTATGCACTGTCTTTATCCAATTAGAAGGTTATCTCTTCTGAGTTTTAGGTTTATACAAGATTCCTCTACATGCTACCTCTCCTAATCTTTTAGAAACATAGGATTACTAATGATCCTATCGTGATCAATAATGATCACGAATTTCTTCTGCTCCGAGGTGATTCTACCTCTTCCCCATGGTGATCTTCCATTTTATTTGTTTATTGTACATGTTTGACTCATGTTTCCATCAATGACAATACACAACTAATAATTCCAACAATATCCCCCTTTGGAATTGAGGGAAACATATCTGTAAAACAAATACTTTTTCTCCCCCTATCACTGATCTTATTTTTAGGTCGGAGGATTGAACTTTTACTTATACCAAATACCGATACCAATTTTTTTTTAATGTTTTTCTCCCCCTTTGACATCAATGACAAAGAGTTAAATTTTTACTGTTTTTCTCCCCCTGTGAATGTGCCAGTTGTTATCTCAATCTCTTGGGATTTTGTGTTCAAATAGGTAGTCTTATTGATACTAATTTTTTGTAGTGATCAAGTATTTTAAACCTAATCCAATGAATTCCTCATTTGATGACCAAATTAAATACCCCCCCTAAGTTTTTACGGTTTCATAGGGTTTTATTGTCTTCTCCTTTGTCCAAAAGGAAAAGGGTGTGAATCTTACTAATCTTCTTGATATGTCTCTTTATTCTTGTTGACATTTTGATCTTTCACAAGAATACCATTGATAGATAACAATTAATTTTATTTCCATTCTTCAACCAATTTAATATCTTATTCACAGTCCTTCGAATCTGCAAAAACCAACTTCAGCTTTTGTCACTTAGAATTAAGATTGAATTGGTCCTTTCGTATGTTGTTTGTTAAGTCCTCTTCATAAGTTTTTCATTCTTTTTGAAATTCCTCATTGTTTTTATATCATACCATGCTTTATTAGTATTTTGTAGTACTTACACCAAATCACGCTGTAAAATCCTTCCTCCTTCCTTTTATTCATATTTTTTGTTGAGGGGAAATTTATTAGTTCATGAAAATAACTGTGGAAAACTTCCAAGATTTTTACTGCTCAATTCTTCTGGTTGATATGCTATTGAAGATTCATCATTGTTCTGTGTAAGTGAAACTTCTTCATTTTCCTCTCTGGGATTTTCTGTTTTCATTTTTATTTTATTGGTTAATGTACTCTTGATCTACATGATATCATCGGGATATACTATTATGTCATCTTCGTCTTTAGGATCTCTCCTTTCCTCAGTTTGATCCATTTCATATTCAAATCTCTAGATTTCAAATTCCTTATTAGGAGCTTCACCCATCATCTTCTTGTTATCAATTTATTCATTTTCAGGTGCCAGATCATCTCTCTTGCTTTCTATTTTATATTTTCTTATCCATACCTTTGCATGACATATTTTGTTTGTAGAATATTTCTTTTCTATATTTGTTCTTTGAGACTTGTCATTTATTCTTTTCTTCCAACCTTCATTAGATTTTCTTCTTGACTTGTATGAATTATTTCCCATGGATTGACTTCTTGATTTTCTGCAGTTTTTGGATTTGTGACCAAACCTATCACATTTGTAACATATCATTGTATGAAAAAAATTTGATGTGTGGCCAACATAATTGCATCTCCAACATCTCATTAAGTTATTGGACCTTCCTGAATTTTTATTTTCATGACTCTTGCATTTAAATTCTTTGTGACAAAAGTTATTACAAGAAAAGCAATAACCGTTGAAGGTATTTCCATACTTGAGTCTATTGTGACATGAGAAGTATGTCTTTCGATATGTTTCTTGTTTTTGAATTTTATTGTTTCCTTCCTTGACAAAGTTCATGGTTTGTTTTAGGTTTGTGACTGTACCTTTGTATTTTGAGGAGTATGATCCTTTATTATGTTTTTGAATGGTGATTCATTTGCCACCTTCTTCTTTCTTATTGTAACCAAGACCAGTTTTGTCATCAACTGGTCTTTGACTATTCCAGATCCTATCTAGGATAGCTGAGTTGTTCTGTAATTTGACAATTGATTTTGTCTTTTCATTCTTCTTTTTGAGGTTGATAACTTCCATTTCCATCATGTGACATGTTTCTTCCTTTCTAGTCAACTAAATCTTCAAGTCTTCTTCTTTTTCCTTAGCTCCTTCAAGTTGAGTCTTTAGATTGATGACTACTTCTTCTGTATCATCCAAGACTTATGTGCAGTTATTATTGTTTTCATGCCTTTAAATATTCTATATCTTTTGTTAGATCAACAATTTCATTCTTCAATCTTTTGATTTCTTCCTTGTTTTCTAGTTGAATTCTTTTGAGGTTGATGGCTTCCAATTCCAACATTTGGCAAGATTATTCCTTTTTAGTTAATTGGATCTTATGTGCTTCTTCATTTTACGCATCTTCTTCAATTTGAGTCATTAGAGTTGCATTATTACTTTCAGTTATCGTTTTGAATTTAATAATTTACAATGCCAACATGTGACATGATTCTTCTATTTTAGTTAATTGGATCTTCTGGGCTTCTTCATTTTTCTTAGCTTCTTCAAGTTGAGTTTTTAGACAAATGGAAATTTATTTTGTCTCTTCTAGTAATTTTTTTCTTTTATTGTCATGTGTCTTCAATTCTTCCATTTCTTTTGTTAGATTATCAACTTCGGTCTTCAATCTTTTGGTTTCTTATTCTTTGTCTTCTAGATGAATCTTTTGTTCATGCTCTTCATGGTGAGATTGATCTAACTATTGTAGTAGAAACATATATTTATTCTGAAGTTTCTCCAACTCTTCAAAAGTGCACATAACTGTGTATTCAAGATGGTCAAGAACATTCTTAGTAACTTCAATATATAGACCATTTATTGGTTCCATACTAATCACTTCAAATGTAATTATAACATCATTCTTAAAATCTAATATTTTTTCTTTAGTGAATACTGAGGTATTCATCAATTCCTTGATGTAGAAGTCTTATCTATTGATGACTGGGGTTTGCATCAATTCTTTGATGGAATTGTCCTCTTCTATGTTTTGTTCTTTATTCTTATCATAATCCTCTTTATCTATATTTTGTTCTTCAATATGATTTGATTTCTCCATTTCTGAGTTTTGTTCTTTATTTTGATAATAATTCTCTAGATGGAGCCATAACACTTTAGTAGAGGTGCATTGTCCCATGTTTTCTTTGAGCTAGTCTGACAGTCCATTCTGGAGTGCCTTTAATGCTATTAAATTATTTTTCTTTGCTTCTTTTGCAGTTTTGGTTTTGTTCTTTAAGGTAGTTTAGTACCAAGGTTTAGAAACTAATGAATCCAAAACACTAGATCCTCTTGACTTCAGATACCATTTAATTATTTCCCTCCATGAAGAATAGTATGTTCCATCAAATAAGG
>SNQJ01S0049042.1:21841-39981 GCA_010110895.2 Picea sitchensis | reverse complement strand
ATATGTAGCTCAATTAATTATGCATAAACATGTATAACACAAATTGTATGAAGTAGATAAAATATCTTTCTTTTATTTATTTAACTTGAATGAATACAAATAAAATCAATCTTTTAATATCTTCAACTTCAACTAAATATGTGAGATCCAACTATCTGATACAAGACCCATCTTGTAGTTCTCATATCCAACTGAGAAATGAGGAATCCAACCCTCATAACAAGACCCAACTTTCTGATCTCAGATCCAACTGAGATGTGAGGAATCCAACCCTCATAACAAGACTCATCTTGTAAACATGCACCAACCTGATAGAATGAAATTCCATTCAATCCATTATATATATATATAATCAACTAAGACACACTTCTTTCACCATACCTTTCTATTTATATACTATTCCAAAGGTATGACATTGAACCATTGTGTCTTTTAATAATCAACCATTGCACCCTTTCATTTAATTAATTATAAGTATTTTTTCATTAATCCTTTTATTTCTTTATTCATAATTGTCATGATTTAATTCTTCTTTAATCATGATTGTGTATCGGTTCACTAGTCTACAGATATTGAATTATAGTGAATTCGAGTATTAATTAATAGGTGATCCATTCAATCCAAAATTCCTATGACCGTGGGCTCAAAACCACAGGATTATCCATTTCAAACATTGTTTTGTTTAGCGCTTTTCTTCTTCTGCCCCTATTCTTCTACATGGGATCACATTCAAACATCTGAGGGATTTATTTACTTCTAGTAGCTTTAGCTTCTTTGCCTTATCACATGACCGATGCTGGAACTAGGTTCTCTAATACTTCATCCTTCAGGACTTTCGGCCTTTGCATTATTTCAAAGTTCTCGAAGTAAATTTCTTCGAAGTGAATATACTGTATTCACAAGTAGATCAAATGTTCAATATTTAATCTTTTGTGGTCAGAAGATCCTGGCTTATCTAGAGGCTTCAAACAAAATCAACGATCACGACTTAATCAAGAGTTGAGATGAACAATTTTCATTCACTTTGGAACTTTGACTATTCGTGGCTCCAGAACTCTGGAGTAGAGAAATTCCTCTAAAGTTTTACCTACTAAATAAGTCATAGAATGGTGGTGACCGCTTGTTGTCAGTTAACACCTCCGCTTACGCTATCCTTCCACTATGCTTGATCAATGGTTGAGAACGCTCCTGAAGTAGATCAACGGTTAACGTTACCTCATTATTCACGTTTACTCTATCATTCCAAAGTACTTGATTGGATGGTCAAGAAATATTCCGTAGGATATTAGATCAATGACCAAACGTTAATTCATGACTTCGGCCTTCAGTGCTTCAAATATTGTAGCTAGTAGGAGAAGTTGGATATCCCTGGAGGATGTAATCCTGGAGTGATGTGGGTTGTTGATGTCACTGTTGACATGGAACTGACTGAGTGGCTGCTATGTGTAACCTTCATTCGTAACTTTTGTATACCTAGTGTTCTAACTATACCTTGACACTTCTCACCAGTCGATTGGGCCACATGTCATATTTGTCTTCTTCCACATGTCTCCCTCTTGGATCATGGATTTACACTTCATGGCTTCATTAATTCATAGCTTTAGGATTTTTGGCACTTTCATACCATCCTTCGATCATTGTCGAAGTTTCTAATAGATCTATCACTGTAGATATTTCCTTGTCTTGATCGACGACTTTTGTTAACTTCAGGGCTTCGAAGTTCAAGATTTCTTGGTTTATCTGAGATTATTATTGTTGGAGTAGGTCAATGTCGGAGTTGACCACATTCTTCCTTTTAGTGCAATCTGACAGTTTCAATATTCATTCCATATCAACGAATGATGGAATTTCCTTGCTCTTCCTCTAATCCGACGGTCGACGGGAGTTCATGACTTCGGGCCTTCAGCCTTCGGCTAAACTTACATGTTTCATACTCCTTTTCGTTAGAGTGGCCATCGCCGAAGTTGACTACCATTGGACTCTCCTATCCTCATCCAATGATCACCATGCATTTCCCAGATATGATGGCCCTCATTCACTTTGGGACTTCGGGACTGCGAACTTCGTGTGAACTTACATGTTTGAGACTCTTTCTAGCAGAAGTGGTCAGCGCCAAAGTTGACCACTACTGGACCTGCATATCCTATCCTTCCACTTGGTTCTATATAATGATTAGGATAGACCCTGAATTGATCTAATGGTTGAGATCTCACTTGAATTTCCTCCGCAAAATCTGATGGCTCTTATTTAATCCCTCTCGATCTATGATTCGGGCTTGATCCAACTATCCATCTAGAAATGACGGTTGATATTTAATCCTTTCCAAAATCTAACTTTACCTCAATATAACAATCCTGGATTGTCCCAAACTAAGAATGAACAACTCTTGTAACTCGATCCTTTACAAAAGGATTTATTTACTTACATAACTTTGTCTCATGTGTTACTTCAAATGCACCATCTCTTCTAAGCTTCTATTAACATTCTATTAGCATGTTTATAGGAAGAGTGTGCTTGTCATTGATGGAAAGAACAAAAGGCGAAGAAGAAGGCGAGAAATCTCGGGAGGAAAAGCTACAGTGGTCATTGGATCACCGATCCAAAGGACCTTCAACCAAATACCCGACAACTGTTGGATCATTCTAAGTGGAAGGATAGGATAAGCTATAAGAGCAGCACCGAAGATAGATCGAGCCATCGAATTAAGAACATGATCGACGAACAACATTTGGTTCATGTCAAAATATGCGAGGAGGTTATTTTTCGGGGAATCTCACTTCGGGAGAATTGGAAACTTGAAAATTGAATTATCCAAAGCCTGAAATCTGAAATGAATAAGGACCATCAGATCTAGAGAAAATGCGATGACCGTTAGATCAGGGAGAACCACATCAACAGACCACATCTACAAGGATATGTGGTAGACCAAGTTGGCAGAACACATCATAATACCATGTCAGCAAGGACACATGGCGCAATCAGAAAATGACAAGTGTCAAGTTGAATCAACATTTCAGGTACGCGCAAATCATGAATCTGAGTGACATGTGGAAACTACTCGACTCGTGACACGTCATCAAGTGATGTAAGTAAGTTACGTCACTTTGGGAGTTTCACTTCGGGATTTTTACCACCAACACTTTCCCAAAGTCCCGAAGTCTTGAATGTCAAAGTCTCGAAGTGGACATAAAACGTCTGATCTAAAGATCACTTCGGGAGAATTCTTGACCGTCGATCTACTACAGTGGAAGGATAATGTAAGTGGAAGTATTAACCGACAGCAAGTAGTCTCCACCACTTATGACTTACTCAGTAGGTGATCACTCCAAAGGAAAATGGAACAACGATTAGCCTAAGGTACTGAAGTCCCGAATGTAGAAGACTCGAGGGCCGAAGAAGTTCCAGGCTGTCGATTTTCAGAAGGAAGCGTGGAAGAAATCTGTGCAGTTCGGGGAAAAACACTCTGGGAGATAGTGAAGGAAGTGAAATTGATATTTGAAATCCCTGAAGCCCGAAGAGCCGAAGGAGTTGAGCACCATCGATCTGTAGGAGGACACATGTCAATAGATCGTGAACTCCGGGTACAAAATACTCCTGAGGAAAGTAGAGAGTGAAAGCGTTGAAGCCCCGAAGTGAATCTCGACCATTGATCAAGAAGGGTGCTAAGGGGCATCGATATGGTCTTGGTAGAAAGTGTCAAATTCCTGAAGTAGACTAGAACCGTTGATTTGAGGAAGACACGTGGCAGGAATTTGTGGACTTTGGCCAAAAGCGTTCTGGGAGAGTGTGAAGATTGAGAATTGAATTCATCAAAGTCGGGAGTAGCGAAGGAGATCTCGACCATTTAATCAAGTAAGGGGACACATGACCGTTGATCTAGTTGAGAGGTAAAATCCATGAAGTAGAGGCAGAGTCATCGATTAAGGAGGATAGGTGTCTGCAGATCATCAACTCTGAAAGATTGTTGTACGGAAGAAACGAGAGTTTGAGAATTGAAAGTCCTGAAGGCCAGACTCGCGGAGGAGATCCTGATCATAGATTCAGGGAGACAGGTGTCAATAGATCTTCCACTCCATAAGATTGTCATACAGAGAAAATAAGGGTTTGACATTTGAACTCCTGGAGCCCGGATCATGAAGAAAATCACAACCGTTGATTTAGGAAGGTTAGATCTAATCTGCAGAACTTGAAATAATAGATCTGAATTGTTGATTCAAGAGCATCGTAAAGATTGTGATATCGACGATCCTATTGCATTGCGGGGATTGAAGGTGCGCTAAATTTAAAATGTTGAAGGTGGGCCACAATCAAAACCATGGTTTTGGAGAAAGCATACGTGGAGCTCTGTAGTGAATTGCGGGGAAAAAAGTAGATTGATCTCAAACCACTTTTGGCCGCACCCTCATTCACATGGTCACATGATATCATATCCCAAGGTCACATCAGTGGAAGATAGGGGAAGGATCTAGCACTGCTAGGCTCCACATCGAAGGTTATGCATTGAAAAGTAATAAGGGCCTTTGCGTGTATAATCCAATGGCGTTGATCAAACAAAATATGATCGAAGGGTTGTTGTTTGAATTTGTGATTTCTTGATCAGTTACGATTCAATTACACTAACTAAATCATTGTTCCTGAGCAGTTGAATCATTGTTCTTAAGCATTGGAATCATAATGTCTGAGCATTTTTGAGATTCTCGACTTGAGCGTTGGAGATGCGGAGTGTAATGCATAATGAGAGAAGGAATAAAAGAAAAATGTCATGATAGAGAGAGGTTGTTGTTTCTCTATACAAAGTAGTCGAACTGTAAGAAATGAATATCACAACATGACCCGAGGAAGAAAATGCAGAGATGAAGAACATAAGTTGGACATAGCAGAAATGGTGAAAACAACAAATTGTATGAGAACTTAAGAACAATAAGGTGTGAAAAGGAAGACACTGATGTAGGAAGAGCAAAGAAGTGGAGTAGAACATTGATGAGTCCGGTAAGCCATTGATAAATATTGTATCACTATAATAAATGTTAGCAAGCAAAGATTTATATTTCAGGGTGGTAGGGTTGTTCTAGGGAGGACTCTTGTCCTCAGAGTTTCAAGTGGGTGCTTGAACACAGGGAGTTGTAGCTTCCATCTGGTTACAGCCAGAAAAACTAGGGTGGTAGGGTGGTGCAAGGGAGAACCATTGTTCTCTGTTATACAGGTTGGCTCCTGTGTGACTGGAAGTTGGTGCTTCCATCCAGTTGGTGATGGAACACTAAGGGATTTGGTGCTTCCTTCTAGTGGATGCTAGAGAAACCAGAGATTTGGTTCTCTCAGCAAGTTGTAGCTTGTAAAACAGAGGTGGTAGCCTCACATTGAGTTGGTTCTCAAAGATAGATGATGTACAGAACATAAAAAGACTGCCTATCATTTGAAGAAGAAGAGGTTTTCTCCCTTTGTGGGTTTCCTCATGAATATATGTCTCTTTGTATATCATATGTGTGATTGATATTTATTATTTTTGTTGTTCATGACTTGCATAATATTGATGATCACTTAGAGAACATTAATAATATTTCAATATGCATAAAATTGTTTAAGCACAGTAACAACTAATTCACCTCCCCCTCCTAGTTGTCTTAGTATTTCCAACAATTGGTATCAGAGTGGGTTCCTTTTAGCTAAAGGTAGATCAGTAAGCTTAAACATTACAAGTCATGAAGGAACTTCAACCAATAAGACTCCTCTGTTTGATGGAGAAAATGTTTCTTTTTGGAAGGTTAGAATGAGAACATACATTATGGCCTTAGGTGTTGATGTTTGGGATGTTGTAGAGACTGGTTATACAAAACCTATTGTGTTAGCTTCCAAAGATGATAAGTTAGAATTTATCTTCAATGAAAAGGCAATGAATTCTATCTTGAGTGGGCTTGCTGAAGCTGAATTTTTAAAGGTAATGAATCTTGATTCTGCCAAAGAGATGTGGGATAAACTCATTAGTATTTTTGAAGGAAATGATAAAGTAAAAGATGTCAAACTTCAGACATATATATTGAAATTTGAACAACTAAATATGAATGAGGAAAAAATAGTTAGTAAATATTTCTTAAGAGTTGAGGAGTTTGTGAATGTCATGAAGGGTGTTGGTGATAAGATTGAAGATGCATTTTTACTTCAGAAGATTTTAAGATCTATGCCTAATAGATTTAATCCAAAAGTTTCTGCAATAGAAGAACTGGATGATATTAAGATTTTTTCTATTGACCAACTTCTAGGAACTCTAACTTCTTATGAAATGAGGATTAAAGATAAACCTACCTCTAGGGAAGAATCATTTAAAGTAGAGAAGAATGAGGATTCTTAGCTTGATGAAATTGAAGAAAAAATTGTGAGAAGACTAAAGAAATGATTAGGCAAGTACCAAGGCAAGTGTTGGCCATTGGTTATGAAAGAAAGTGAATATCAAGGAAGAAAAGGTCAAACGTGAACTACACGGGAGACAAAGTGACTGTCACTAGGTCGAAGTAAGCAAAAGAGAAGAAAAGTCGAAGTAAAGTACGGGGAAGAAATTTTTTGGAGGAGGAGATCAAGGATGATAAATCAACAAGGAATATGGATCAAGGACAACTCATCAAGCAAAGAAATCCATCATTGGATGCTTTGGAGCACCACGCGAGAAGGAAGGAAAGACAGGTTGGCAAAGCCTTGAAAAGGTGGGTCAAGTTGAACTAGGGTTTTGGTATCTAGGGTTTTGGCACCTAGGTTTCGACCTAAGGCTGTCGGTGAGGGATTGTAATGTATAAATAAATTTCAGGAGGACCTGGGTGGATTTAGTAAGTTGGTAGTTGTCTGTACTAGAGTCGGGCATTGATATTGATTGTTGTTGGTTGAAAGATTATTGTACTGTGAGAGAAGGGAGTGCTGAGAGTGAGAGCCTCTTGGTATTGTAATATCTTCAAATGGGTGCAAAGATTAGGTCCTACAGTTGGGTGCACAAGAAGGAGGGAGACAAAGAGAAGAAGAGAGAAGATCTGTTGACTAAGAGCGCAGATCAAAACTGTAAGCTTTATCTTAATATATCATAAGCATAGTTATGTGGACATATCCCTAGAGAGAGGGTGAACCATGTATATTTTGTTTCGTATGTGTGATTGATGCTTGGATCTTTGTCATTTTTATACTATTATTTGCATTATTGTGTTAGATCATATTTATAGTTGCGCAGAGTAGATCTAGCTGATAAGAGATATATTAATGATGCCTTGTTTTTGTATCAAGTTACACTTGATATTCCCCTAATTGTAGACTTATATGTCCTGCAACCCCCCTCTTAGATTCTTAGGGTGAGACTGCATCTGCTTCATAGGTGCTGCCGAAAGGGCCAGTAGCTAGGGCTTGTTGGTGCACTCTTGGAGTGAACCCTGGGTCCTCCCCTGTGCCAACAAATGGTTCTATTTCTAGGATAGGGATCTATGTAAGGGAATGTCAAGGTGGTTCCCATCGAAGAAAAAGATTCAAAAGTGGATAGAGGATCAAGAGAGGGACTTCAGTGAAGCCCAGAACAAGAACCCTAAACTAAGTAATGAAGATTGGCTACAAAGATACATCTTTACCGACATTCATGAGATCTTCTTTGGGGGAATCCACCAGGATTTGTTTGTGTGGTTGGCTAGGTTAGCCAATACCCAGTTCGAGATCATATCTAGACCTCCTGTGACCTAAACGTTGGAGTTGATTAAGAAGGTCAAGAGAGTCGATAGCGTTGTATCAAGGGCTGTAGATCACTAGTTCGATAGTACCATTGGAGGGTATATCACCGAATTTATTGTTGATAGGGTAGAATCATATAGCCAGGCCGAGAGATACTTCTTCAAAGGACCTAGAGGTAAATTTTTACAATTTTTAAGATAAGAATCAAGATGTTGTTGCATGAAAAAAACATCTTAAAGATACAGTAGATTGGTTGGATCCGAAAAGGCTAATGTTCAGAAATTCAGACAGTGACAACGACACCGAAGATGGATATACACGCAGTGGAAGAATATTCAGAGGGGTTCACCTTGAGAACCTGCTTAAGAAAAACTACAGAGAAGAGGGTTTCTATAGTGGAGAAGAGGCAGATCTGACAGACGAAGAACATTCAAAACCCACTAGAGAAGAGGAAGAGGAAGCTGAAGAACTTTGCTAGAATGAGCTAGAAACATCAGGAACCACGTAGACCACTAAAGTAAGTAATATCAATCCCTCTTTTAGTTTTGAAACGCTAAGTAATCAGAATATTCTGAACCAACAGAGTTTTTAGAGTACTGTTACTAGTAGTTCAACATCTACTCAGACAAGAAGCCTAGGAATCTCTATGGAAGATGAGATGAGGCTCCCTATATTCAGGAGAGATGGATCTAAGGATCCCAATCAGCATTGGTTCCTATGTGAGGCTGTGTGGAATATTAAAAGTATCATCGATGAAGCCATCAAGAGAACCCAGTTCAACACTACACTAAGGGACCGCCCGCTAAGCTGGTACATGAAACTTGTCCAAGGACTTGCACATGCTAAGCCACTAAACGAGATCAAGAATGCACTAATTGCAGAGTTTAATAAACCTAAGTTGGACTCACAATGTATTACAAAGCTAAAAGAGATCAAGCAAAAGGTAGCAGGACATGTTTGGGAGTTCGACCAGAGATTGAAGACCCTAAAAGGCATATTAACTTTTCAGATCCTCGATGAACAAAACAAAGAATGGTTCATCGTGACACTGTTACCACACATCAGAATCCCTCTGATGCAGTAGAAGATTGAATTGCAGGCAGAAGCTTTGGATATCACTATGAAGCTTGAATCAACACCTATGGGAGAATCTAGCTCAGGCATGAGCCAGATCTTGAGCCAACTGACTAGTTTGTATCTATAGGTCAAGGATATGAAGAAGGAAAAGGGGAAGGACAAAAGAGAAGATATTTGGTGTGTAATATGTATATCCGAAGATCATGATAAGGAACAATGTCCCCTATTTCATGAGTATTTGGCCTCAAGAGCGCTGAGCCCCTTGAAGCAAATTAACCTGCCCTAGTGTGATGTATGCAGAAATAGGCATCACCCAGGTGAGTGTTATTACATGCAGAAGTATGTTCAGACACCCACAAACTTATATTACACATTTTGTAAATCACTGGGGCATGATGATCGATATTGTATATCTTATGATCTCATGCATGAGAGGTCAAGGGACATGTACAATATTCAAGGAGAAGTACAACAAGAAGGAAACACTCCACAGTACAACTCTCCAGGGAGAGGAAACTTCAATCCTCGTGGTGGATACAGAGGACAAGGATGAGGAGGAGGTATGGGTCGAGGCCGAGGACAAATAATCTGTTACAACTGTGCGCAGCCAGGACACTTGGCAAAGGATTGTCAAAATCCTTGCACAACCTACAATTATTGCAATTCCTTCGAGCATGTCATTGAGGACTGCCCCTTGCTGCTAGCTAAGCTTTAGGAAAGACGAGGACCTCAACAAAACCCACAAGTGCAACTGATATATGATGAAACTCGTGTAGCATACCCTAGAGTCATTGTTATCAATCAAGGAGGCATTGCTACAGGAGAAGAAAAAGCAGCCCAAGGAAAGATTGAAGATGACCATGGAGTCAGGAAGGCTACAGAAAATACCCCAACGTTCGATGCTAAGAAAGAAAGACATATATTTGAGGAGGTAAGAAAGAGTTCAAAGGAGATCAAGGGTATTCATCAAAGAAACAACAGAAAATGAAGGAATATGGCATGCCTCAGGTGTTTGATCTGTCTACATCGCCAACAGATGGGAAAGAGGTAAGAAAACTCATGGAATTTATGTGCACTTGTGTTAAGTTGATTCAAGATAAAAGCATTGTACAAGAATTACAATATTTAATCAAGCAACATGAGATAGGAATGATAGACCCCTTACTGAACAGGGCAGTACACCAGATTGGAAAAAAGAGAAGAACAAATAAATAATTACACCTGAATGCTCAAATAGGAGAATATGATATAGACTATGTGGTCCTTGACTTAGGGTCAGAGGTCAATGTCATGACGAAGAAAACTTGGGCACTAATGGGAAAACCAAAGTTGATCTATTCCCCTATCAAGCTTAGAATGTCTAATCAACAAGTTGTCAGCCCATTTGGACGATTGGAACATGTCCCTGTGGACCTCGACGGAGTTAGGACCTTTGCAGATTTTAAGGTAATTGAAATTGTTGATGATAGCTTCCCTTACCCTGCATTGCTAGGAATTGATTGGGTCTTCGACAATTCTACTGTTGTTGATTTAAAGAAAAGACGCGTGACATTTGAAAGAGCTGGCCTTAGGTTCATTGCACCCTTATACCTAGATGAGGGTCTACGATATCAGAGCTCATCAGAGAAGAAGACCACACATATGAGTTGGAAAACATATATAAGCTAAAAGCCATACAACAAGATTATATCAACCCTACTGTCAATGGAAATCTAAGCTGGCGAAGTGAAAATGCATGTTCATCAGATTCAGAAGAAGCACTAGAGAACTGGCAGAGCCAGATGTATGAAGTATCCAAAAGGAGATGTACTCGAATGACCAGAGAAGTTCGCTGGATTGGTACCACAATGAGTAACTTGCCTACCTTTGATGGTCTGAACCCTTTATAAGCCTTCTTCTCAGAGTTTGAAACAAGTGTACCATCACAACAAAGGTTGTTGGCTATGGATGAGGCCCTGAAAGCTACACCAGCAAGAAGGTGGGGGATGCATAAAGGAAAAATCACAGACTGGACACAATGTCGAACAATGATGACAGTGCGGTTCTCCGCACAAGTAGGAAGTTGCGAAGTGAGGTACACGAGTCAAATTTTCCCAAAGGACCATGTGCGAAGCTACGAAGAATCCTTGAGTGACATTCCTCGAGAACAATGGGTGCACATATTCATTACGATGCTAGACACGATCCCTATCAATTGTTACCTTCAAGTGAAACTGGGCCTTGTCACTTTAGATTGGGAAGGTATGATCCAGAATTTTGTAACCACCTTTTTGTTTGAAAGTGAATTTCCTTCAGTCGATCAAGCACTACAGATTGTGAGGAAGAAATTATTTAAGGAGGAATATAGCCTCCCTTTGGAGCAATAAGAGGATGAATGGACTGTGCCATTCCAGAAACTACAAGGATGTTACAACATTAATGCCGACGCAGATGACAATACAAGGAAGGTAAACATTGCTGAGACAGAAGGCCACAGAGATGTGGAAGGACCAGGAGTTGAGTTGCAATTCATTGGAAAGCTGATCAAGATAAAGAAAGTCAATATTGGGATAGAGGAGACACCAAATCTTGCCAATGTCGGAGATTATTGGGATGCTGCTACAATTGACAAGATTACATAGTTATTGCACGAATATCAGGACTTGTTCCTGACCAAGTTCACTGATATGAAGGGAATCAAAGGACCTATGGGTGAGATGAGAATACCTTTGAAACCAGATGTGAAGACAGTCAAGCAAAGACCCTACATATTGAACTCGAAATACAAGGAAAAAGTGAAGATTGAGCTCGATAGAATGTTAGAAGAAGGGATTATTGAACCTGTCGAAGAGTCGGAATGGATCAGCCCTATAGTGGTGCAAGACAAGAAGACAGGCAAGATCAGGATCTGCGTAGATCTCAGGAAGCTGAATGATGCTTGTTTTCATGATCCTTTCCCTACACCATTCACGGACAAAGTGTTGGATAACGTGGGAGGCCAGGAAGTATATTCTTTTACAGACATATTTTTAGGATACCATCAGATCTACATCGCCAAGGAGGACCCCCACAAGACCACATTTTCCACAGAATGGGGATCCTACCAATACACAGTGATGCCATTTGGACTGAAGAATGCACCAACCATCTTCTCCAGGGTGGTGGTCGAAGCATTCAAAGAATTTTTGCATAAATTTTTAGAAGCCTATTTTGATGACTGGACTATTTTTAGTTTGTTGAAAAATCATATTGAATGTCTAAGATTAATGTTGGACAAATGTAGGCAGTGTCAAATTGATTTAAATTTGAATAAGTGCATCTTCTTCTCACCATTTGGAGTATTATTAGGACATATTGTATGCAAGCAGGGATTGTTGGTTGATCCATCAAAAATTGCAATTATAGTCCACTTACCGCCTCCTATTTTAGTCAAACAACTACGCACTGCGCTAGGATACACTGGCTATTACAGGAAATTTATCAAAGGATATGCTCAGATTGCTATGCCAATGGAGAAGTTATTAAAGAAAGACTATCAGTTTGGTTGGACAAACAAATGCCAGTAGAGCTTTGACACACTGAAACAGAAGATGGTTACAACGCCCATTCTGGTTTTTCCAGATTGGAACAAAGAATTCCATGTGCATGTTGATGCATCTTCTATTGCATTAGGATCAGTACTGGAACAACCTGGAGAAGGGGACATCAACCATCCATTATCATTTTCCATCAGAAAGTTATCTACAGCTAAAATCAATTACACTACTACAGAGAGAGAAGGACTAGCCATGATCTACGTGCTGCAAAAATTCTGCCACTACTTCTTGGGAGGACACTTTAAAATGTTTACTGATCACTCTGTGATGAAGTACCTAGTCAACAAGCCAATGTTGGAGGAGTGAATATGCATATGGCTTCTCCTTTTTCAAGAATATGATTTTGAGATCATAGTTAAGCTGAGAAGAATGAACAAGGGACCCGAACACCTGTCGAGGTTGGAACATGGCGAAGAACCCACCAGTCTGGAAGATACACTACCAGATGAAAAACTGCTCACCATTAGGAAGATGGATGAACACTTCATAGACATAGTCTGATTCCTGTCAACAAGAATGGCTCCAAGTGAGTATACAATTCCTCAGAAGAAATAGATAGTGGTGCGCGCTGCATACATTTCACTAATAGGTGGTCAACATATAAGATGGGACCTTATGAGATACTAAGAAGATGTGTGTTGGAGGCAAAGCGCCTACTGATCCTCACAGAAGCTCATGAAGGCATCGTAGGAGGACATTATGTAGGGAAAGAAACTCTGCAGAAGGTTCTGCGAGCTAGCCTTTGGTGGCCTACGTTACACATAGATGCTAAAGAGTATGCTAGAGAGTTGGAAAATCATCCCAAAGAGATGAGATTACATTAGCACCACAGATGACCCTACAAGCATTTGAAAAGTGGGCCATTGACTTCATGGGACCTATAAACCCACTAGGAAAGCACACAAGTGCAAGGTACATTATCACTGTGACAAAATACCTGACTAGATGGGCCAAAGAAAGAGAAGTCAAGGACTATCGTGCAACTAGAGTTGCGTGTTTTATATCTGATGACATAATAACCAGGTTTGGATGCCCTAAGGCCCTTATGAGTGATCAAGGTACACACTTCATCAATAAGACAGTTGAAGCCCTGACTGAAGAATTTGTAGTTCACCATCATAAGAGTACACCATACCATCCACAAGAAAACGGAACGGTCAAAGAATTCAGCAAAATATTGGAGATAGCATTGACAAAGATTTGTAGTGTGAACAAGGATGACTTGGATTTAAGAGTACCAACCATACTCTAGGCTTATAGAACCACTTGCAATAAATTAACAATGTAGACCCCTTTCAAGTTGGTTTATGGTCTCGAAGTTGTTGTCCCGATGGAGTACTTGGTACCAAGCTTAAGAATTGATGCATTTACAGACATGGATATACTAGCATTGTTCATGAGATTCTTTCCCAATTGGTTGAACTAGAAGAAGTCATATTTATTGCAGGATTCCATCAGCAAGTTCAGAAGGAAAGAGAAAAGGCCTATCATGATAGGCACATCAAGAAGAAGGCATTTAATAAAGGTGATTTAGTACTGGTGTATGACAGTAAATTTATAAGACATCCAGGGAAGTTCATAACACATTGGCTTGGACCATATGAGATCACCTATGTCACAAAAGGAGGAGTTGCACAATTGAAGACACTAAAGGGAGAATGGAAAGAAGGATTAGTGAATGGGAGTCAACTGAAGTTGTATTATGACAACCAACTGCCTCACAGCTCTCAGTAAAAGAAAGGAAGAAAAGGGTCTAGGTACCAGGTGCAGTTGAAACTGGGTACCAAACACATAAAAGACAGTCTGCAGAAGGATGGGAAGGAGGCATAAAGCAGAAAACAAAGGTTGCACTGAGCAGTCCAAAGTCGAAGTAAAATGGAAGGATCAGATCCAAAGTTCCTCGGGATGAGTCACAGGTGAGTGTTGGGGGGTTGTTGGCCCTTGGTTATGAAAGGAAGTGAAGATCTAGGAAGCAAAGGTCAAACGTGAACTGTGTGGGAGACACAGTGACTGTCACTGGGTCAAAGTAAGAAAAAGAGAATAAAAGCCAGAGAGAAGTATAGGGAAGAAAGTCATTGGAGGAGGAGATCAAGGATGACAGATCAACAAGGAAGATGGATCGAGGACAACTCAACAAGAAACAAAATCCATCATTGGATGGTTTGGAGCACCGCGTGAGAAGGAAGGAAAGATAGGTTGGCAAAGCCCTAAAAAGGTGGGTCAAGTTGACCTAGGGTTTTGGCACCTAGGTTTCGACCTAAGGTTGTCGGTGAGGAATTGTAATGTATAAATAAAGGTCAAGAGGACCTAGGTGGAGTTAGTAAGTTGGTAGTTGTCAGTACTAGAGTTGGGAATTGATATTTATTGTTGTTGGTTGAGAGGTTATTGTACTGTGAGAGAAGGGAGTGTTGAGAGTGAGAGCCTCTTGGTATTGTAAGATCTTCAGTTGGGTGCGCAGGAAGGAGGGAGACAGAGAGAAGAAGAGAGAAGATCTGTTGACTAAGAGCGTAGATCAGAAATGTAATCTTTATCTTAATATATCATAAGCATAGTTTTGTGGACGTATCCCTAGAGAGAGGGTGAACCACGTATATTTTGTGTCGTATGTGTGATTGATGCTTGGATATCTGTCATTTTTATACTGTTATTTTCTTTATTGCGTTAGATCAGATTTATAGTTGCGCAGAGTAGATCTAGCTGATAAGAGATATATGAATGCTACCTTGTTGTTGTATCAAGTTCCACTTGATATTCCCCTGGTTGTAGACATCTTTGTGCTGCAACCCCCCTATTAGCTTCTTTAGGTGAGACTTCATCTGCTTCGCAGGTGCTTCCGAAAGGGCTAGTAGCTAGGGCTTGTTGGTGTACTCTTGGAGTGAACCCTGGGTCTGCCCCTGTGCCAACAACAAGTTTCCCTTCAAATGTTTTAACTATGGAAAGATAGGTCACTTTGCATCTAAGTGTCCACACAAGAATAAGGGCTAGAACTCTGAAGGTGAAGAGAAGTAAAAATCCAAGAGCATTGGTAAAAAGAAAAGTTTATGTGAAAACAATGATGACTCTTTAGGAGACACAGATAGTGATTCTTCTTGTGAAGATACGTTTAATGACTTTATGCTTATGGACAAAGAGGATTATGATAATAAAAGCACAGGAAGTGATGCTGATGATGAAGAAGTTGTGGTTGATATGGAATGTGAATTAATCAGTGCTTTGGAAGAAATTGACAGACTCAGATTTAAGAAGAGAAAACAAAAACAATTGTTGATGCAGTTTGAAAAGAATGGTAAAGAACCAAGTGAAGATTTTGTTTTGTTAAACGTAGAATTAGAATAAGCAAAGAAAATAGAAGATATTCTAAAACAACAACTAGCAACGAAGAAGGTAGTATGTGAAGATCTGGAAGCTGAAGTAGTGGCTGTCAGAAAAGATCCAGAGAAATTGCAGGCCTTATACCATCATAATCTGACAAGCATTAAAGCCTCAGAAGGATTAGCCACCATTCTGAATCAACAAAGGAATCCAAATTTGAAAACCGGTTTGGGTTATGAAGAAGGATCAAGTAGTGGTCAGCCAAGAAACAAAGAATCCATCAAGTTTCTCAAATATACAATCATTGACAACAACCACTCCACAGAAACAAAGGAAGATAATCAACTGCCAAGGAGGAGTGAAAAAAAAAGTACCAGAACCGAATTTGTAGAACAAATAAATAACACAAACACACCCCCTGCTCAAAGAAATCGACCCGCTCAAAGAATACAACCATTTTCCAGGTACAAAGGATTTTTCTATGGATATTGTTTTTTCTATTCCAACTTTGGTCACAAAGATGTAAGTCGTTCTTTAAGATTTAGATATGAGAAATCAAGACATTCAAGGAATAAATATCTGCCACAAAAAAGAATGAGACAACCAAGTAACAAACAACCACAGTCTACAAATCATGTGATGGCTGGTAAAAAGACATGGGTTAAGCATAAAAATCATTATGATCCTTTATTCAGTGAACCAAAATGTTACACCTTCCATAATTATGGACATAAAGCTGCAGACTGTCGCTTAAGTAACTATAAGCCATATTTGAATCCCTTTGCTATAAATGTCAAGGTTTGGAAGAAGAAATAAAATGACAAGTGTGGATTAGTATTGTTAGCTCAAATACAAAATAACCCTTAGTATATTGACAATGGATGTTCCAAACATATGACTGGAGACAAAAGTAAGTTTCTGTCTCTAAGTGAAAGAAAATCAGGAAATGAAACTTTTGGAAATGATGCACAAGGAAAAATGAAAGGTAAAGGAATGGTAATTCTAATTAATGGCAAAGGGAAAGATTAAGATGTGTTGTTTGTAGATGGTCTGAAACATAATCTGCTTAGTTTCAGTCAAGTTTTTGACAGATGATGTAAAGTTGTTTTCACTTCTAAAGATTATAAAATACAATCTGTGAATTCGGGACAACTGATTGCAAAAGGCATAAGAAAAAAAAACAATGTCTATGTTTTGAAAGAAGAAAAAGAAGAATGTAACTTAAGAAAGTATGATGAAAGTTGGTTATGGCATAGGAGACTTGGAAACCTAAATTTTGATCATCTAATCAAACTTAGAAATAGTGGGGCAGTAAAAGATCTTCCAAAAATATCAAAGCCATATGATTCTATAAGCAAACCTTTCCAAATAGGAAATCTCACTCAAACAAAGTTTAAATCTAAGAAATTTGCATCAATAGAGAAACCTCTTCAATTAGTACATATGGATTTATGTGTACCATCAATGAAGGAAGGTATAGGAAAATAAAATTATTTCATGTTTATTATTGATGATTATTCTAGACTTACATGGGTTTCTTTTCTTAAAGAAAAATCTGAAGAATTTGAAAAATTCAAAGTGTTTAAGGCTCTGACTGAGATTCAAACAAGAAAACGATTGAAGGCAGTAAGGTATGATAGAGGAGGAGAGTTTAGTTTAGGAGAATTCAAAGAGTTTTGTGATAAACATGGGATCAAAAGAGAGTATACTATTCCAAGGAATCCACGGAAAAATGGAGTAGTTGAGAGGCAGAATAGATCAGTCCAACAGATGGAAAGATAAATGATGAATGAAAAGAATATTGCTCAGACATATTGGGTAGAATAAATTCATACAGTTGTACATATTCTTAACAAATCTCATCTCAGGCCACAAAGTGACAAGACTCCTTATGAACTATGGTTTGGAAGACCTGCTTCAATCACGCATTTTAAGGTCTTTAGGAGTAAGTGTTATATCAAGAATAATGATAAAAATATTAGCAAATATGATGATAGGGTTGATGAAGGTATCTTCCTAGGGTATGCTACAAACACTAAATAATACAGATGTTATAATAAGAGGTTGCATAAATTGGTTGATTGTATTGACATACAAGTTAATGAAGAAATCTCAGCACAAGATGTAAGAAACGTTGAATCAACAACAGAGGATATAGTTGAATTTGAAGATGAACAAGTCCAATATTCAGAAAAAGAAGACCCTGAGTCAGATGAAGATACAAATACTCAAGCAGACTCAAATCAACATACAACATCAAATCCTCCCTCCAGAATTACTCAAAAGAATCATCCTGCAAGTTAGATAATTGGTGAGAAAGACAAAGGTGTACAAACCAGGAGAAGGATAATCAAAGACACCGAGAAATCACATATAGCCTTTACATCCAATGTGGAACCCAAGAAATTTAATGAATCCAGTAAATATGTAAAATGGTTAAAATCGATGAATGAGGAACTGGATCAGATTGAGAAGAACAATACT
>SNQJ01S0049041.1:85129-113123 GCA_010110895.2 Picea sitchensis | reverse complement strand
CACACACTTCTCTTGGATGACGTTATATAAACACGCAATTGCGGGGCTGCTCAAAGGTGGTTTGGGTTCACACTTATTTTGATCCCGCAATCCTCCACCTTTTTCTACATATTACTTTTCCCAAACCACGGCTTCAATTGTGGGACCGCTCAAGAAAATTATCGCCTGAGCACGTCGCGTCCCTGCAATGGAATATGGTCATTGATCATGTGATCATGGGCGAGGAATTACACTCAGGGGATCAAATATGCCATCTTCATATCAATGGATCAGATCTTCTCTTTTCGAATCGATGACCGAGATCTGCTTCGAGACTTCGGGCTTTAGCCTTTCTCATGGCGCTATACTTCATGCAATTTTGAATACCCTGGGGCCGTTAATCTGGAATGCTTGTGGAATATCCACCACTGACAAAATTCAACCTGTCTGTTTGTATTTTAATCCCAAAATGAGATGCTCGACATGCTGTGCTCGGATGCTTCCTCTGCAGACCATGAAATTGGACGACCTGTTGCCCTTGACAACTATATGTGATAACATTTGGCTCCACAGGGGATGGGATGATCCCTGCAAGCTACCAAGAACAAGTAGTTCCAGTTGCCTTCTGCATTGGGCTATGGAGTCATGCTCAAAAAACATCCTGCTGAGGATTAAAGGCCGACAAGCACACTATCCTAAAAAATGAAAGAAAAATACATGGGCTCTGAAGGAGCTTATTTATGTACATTCCTATACTAATTGTTTTTTTACATAGTGCTATGTGAAAGAAAAGTTCCACCATAGTCATTCAAGTAACTTCCTAACTGGAAGATCCTTCACTCTGTCTGTGATTAGTAACAAATGATGCAACCGTGGCAACATAGTGGTTACATCCTTCAACCTTCCTCCTAATGCTGAAGTTAGGATAAAGTTGAGTGGCTTCAAAACATGAAGGAAATACAACTCCATGTATTCCTTCACAGGCTCATAGGCCAAGCGAAAAACTCCAGAAAATTTATAACAGACAACCTGCTCTTTCACACAACTGTAAACACATGGTTGAATATCTTTGGTAGGAACAGGTGGATGAGAAACTAATGCAGGCTAACTGACCTCAAACGATGGCTTCTCACTTATAGGCTCTGGACAGGAGATAAACTTCCCCCCCTCCTACTCCTTTTCTTCTTCATGGCTCTCCCAAGGGTTAGATTCATAATCATCATAAACAGGGCCCGTGGGAAAGCTTTTCTCTTCAATATGTTGCTCAACGTCTTTTGCAGGTCCGAGATGGTTGTTTTCCTCATAATATTTTTCTTCAACGAATAGAGGATGGGACTTTGCAGTATTTTCTTGGAAATCTTACATATCCAGCTCAGAATATGATTCATAGCTGTCATATATAGGATGGTTTCTCCCCAGGTCAACAATTTTTTATGCAGGGCTTTGTTGCTCCTGGTCAAACTCTCAGGTTGTGTCTTCTGTGACAAGGCCAAATTCTTCATCATCCTTACTGTCTTCATAGTGATCAAATATAATATAATCTTGTTTCTCATTATCACTAGAATATCCATAAAAAATGGGTTGCCTTTCATGTCTATGATCAATCTTTAAAACAATAATTTCATCAAGAATATAAATGTTAAAAATATCCATTTCAGGAACAACAGTAATTGTTGCTTCTATCTTTTCATACACATGATTTTCATCAAGATAGGGCTTCTCATGGATACCTGCGTCAAAGACAAAATTATCCACAATCTTTTCTTCATAGGGACAACAGGTAAAAATTGCCTTACATTCAGAGTTGAGATGATACTGACTTTGAATCCTACCACAAGCTCAGAGGTTCTCCTCTACTTACTCAACATCCATGAATAATTGTGATAAAGATGTAGATTTCCTTTCTCTCAGGAGAAGGACAAGCTCTGAATGTTGAGCCATGACATAGTACACCATGGAAACAGTCTCTGTGGGTCTGATATCTACAGGAATACTATGATAAACACTATAAAAACTCATGTTGAAGACAACCAAGGCTTCCTCTTCCCCTCTCCTCAAGGAATTAAAATCATCCCAGTACTGATCAAGAGACTTGTTCTCACCCCAACACTTTAAAAAAGCATTGTATAACTCAACCTAAGAACCAATGGAGTCAGCTCCCAAACCCTTGAACCATACAATAACATCTCCTAACAAGGATTTGGAAAACAACCTCATGGTAACATCCTCATGAACTATCTCAAACTAATCAATAAAAATCTCGAAAGCCTACACATGCCTCTCAGTTGTAACATGATCCTCTCCAGAAAAATGAGGAAAGTACTTAAAGAAATCAAGAGGATAAGGATGAAGATGATATGGAAGCTTTAAAGGTTTTAACAACTAGTCTTTGATTCTAGTTTGAAAAATAATGGGTTGAATATGAGGCTTAACACACTGATGGCAAAGCTCAACAGTAACAACATGATGTGATGAGATTTGAGGAGGTTGTGGATCAATTTCAACCTCCTCAGGGCTACAAGGGTGATTGAGTTCAGGAGGGGTTTCAATATGAAGCTCATCTTTATGAGTAGGTTGAGTTGAGGATATAATATTAGCATCTACAACACAGGCAGAAAGCAAGTCTACTTCTTCCAAGGATGGATATATAAAGGAAGGTTGGTGATCAACTGAATAAATAAAGAAAAATATGATCCTCTTTATATGTGAAGGGAAAAACAAAAATGAGCTAATAAAGAACAACAAAAGATCATGAAGAAAGCTCATAAAATTATACCTAGTCATTCCCTTGATTTTTCTGTCAATAGGATCCTCCCCAGTGGAGTCTTTGATTTGGAGTCGTCAGGTAGATGATTGCAGTCAATTTCTATATCCCTCTCCTATCTACCATCAAGAGTTCGATCTATGCCGTTCTTCCCAAGGAGCTCTTCAATCTGCTCAAATCCATCCCCAACAACGGTGCCATTTATGTTAGCACTAGAAGTCACTCTCTGATTGCATAGAGAGTAAGCCCAGTACCCATTAGTTTGTATGTCACAAATAATTTTAAAGAGGTCAAATGGGTGCAGACTCAAGATGATATCGCTTTAACTTAGAAAACTGGACTGGTATGCACATGGAGGTGAGGTCTTAATTAAATTCAGTGAGTAAGTTGGAGTAAGGGTGAGTAGAGGACAACAACACACTTGAATCAATGTTTGGGATTGGTTGTTTGATCTTTGTTTCTATTTGATGTGTGCGCGAGATTTTGATACAACTATTACTGTTGGCATGGGGGCAGACCCATGTTTAAGCTCTAACAGTGCACCAACAACCCCTAACCACTAGCCCTTTCAACAACTCTTGTGAAGCAGATGCAATCTCACCCGAATTAGCGATAGGGGGTTGTAGGACACAAGTGTCTACAACCAGAGGAAATGCAAAGTGGATCCAGGGAAACTCACACATGTAGATATATTTATTCTTTACAGACTTAATCCTACTTCGCATAATATATCTCAAATCAGAAAAAACAACACTATAACAACATATCAAATGACAGAGATAATCAACATCAATCAAACATAACACAAATATATTCGTGGCTCAACCTCTCTCTAGGGCTACATCCACATAACTGCGCTTTATAATATATTAGATGAAAGAATACAGTTCTATATGAGATCTTAGCTTGCAGATCTCTCTTTCTTTCTCTTCTTCTCTCCCCTCCCTGCGCACCCAGTTTCAGGGTTGATCTTCGCACCCAACTAAAGATCTTACAACACAGACTTCTCTCTCAACAATAAAAACAATCACTCATCATAACATAATCGACCCCATCCCAGGTCCTCTTGACCTTTATTTATACATTACAATGACTCTCAGACAACCCTTAGGTTGAAACCTAGGTGTCAAAACCCTAAATTCTAAAACCCTAGGTGTCTAAAACTCTAGGTCAACTTGACCCACATTTTCAGGGCTTTGCCAACCTATCTTTCCTTCTTTCCTTCGAGGTGCTCCAAAGCATCCATTGGTGGATTTTTGCGCTTGTTGAGTTGTCCACGATCCATCTTCCTTGTTGATTTGTCTTCCTCGATTTCCCCATCCAACGACTTGCTTTCTCTTACTTCGCTCCATCTTTTCTTCTCTTTTGGCCACTTCGACGAAATCTCAGTCAACTTGTCTTCCGCGCAGTTCACACTTCACGCTTCTTTCCTTAATCCTCGCAACCTTCCATAACCAAGGGCCAAAAGGCCCCCAACACTCACATGTGATTTGTCCCGAGGCACTTCAGATCTAAACCTTCTATTTCACTTCAACTTAAGACTGTGCGGGGCATCCTGTGCTTTCTGCTCTGTCTCTCCCTTCCTTGTGTAGACTGCCTTTTATGTGTCTGGTACCCAGTTTCAAGTGCACCTAGTACCTAGACCCTTCTTCTCGTGCTTTTACTGAGAGCTTCGAGGCAGTAGGTTGTCATAGTACAATTTCAACCGGCTCCCATTCACTAAACCTTCCTTCCATTCTCCATTCAAAGTCTTCAAATACACATCTCCTCCTTCTGTAACATTAGAAACCTCACATGGCCCAAGCCAATGTGTTCTGAACTTTCCTAGATGCTTCATGAACTTGTTGTCGTATACTAATACCAGATCTCCTTGCTTAAAGTCTTTCTTCTTGATGTGCCTATCATGATAGGCCTTTTCTCATTCCTTCTGTACCTGCTGATGGAATCATGCAATAAATTTGTCTTCTTCTAGTTCTACCAACTGCGCAAGCCTCTCTTGAACAACACCATTGTCATCCATATATGTGAATGTTGCAATTCTTAGACTAGGAACCAAATATTCCATAGGGACAACTGCTTCTATACCATACACCAACTTAAAGGGAGTCTACATTGTCAGCTTCTTGCAAGTAGTTCTATAGGCCCATAGAACTGTTGGTACTCTCAAATCCTAGTCATACATGTTCACACTGCAAATCTTCGTCAGCGTTGTCTCCAAGATCTTGTTGAAAGCTTCGACCATCCCATTTTCTTGTGGATCGTAGGGAGTACTCTTATGATGGTGGACTTCAAATTCCTGAGTCAAAGCTTCGATAGTATTGTTAATAAAGTGTGCACCTCGATCGCTCATCAGGGTCTTCGGGCATCCAAACCTGGTTATGATATCATCAAATATAAATCGTGCAATTGTAGTTGCACTACAATCCTTAACTTCTCTTGCTTATGCCCATCTTGTCAAATACTTTTTCGTAGTGATGATGTATCTAGCTCTTGTGCGCTTACCTGGTGGGTTTATAGGTCCCACGAAATCAATTGCCCATTTCTCAAATGCCTGCAAAGTCAGTTTTGGTGCTAAAGTCATCTCATCTCTTCTGGAAGGTTTCCCAACTCTTTGGCATACATCGCAGGCTCTGTAGTATTCTTTAGCATCCTTATGTAAAGTAGGCCACTAGAGGTCATCTCTAAGAACCTTCTACGTTGTTTCTTTCCCTGCATAGTGTCCTCCTACAATGCCTTCATGTGCTTCTACCAAAATAAGTGGCCTCTCTACCTCCATAACACATCTCCTCAGGAGCTCATCAGGTCCCATCTTGTATAGTTGGTCGACTAGAAGTGAAAAATCTGTAGTGTGCACTACCATTTGTTTCTTCTAGATGATTGTATATTCACTAGGTGCCATTCCTGTTGATAGGAATTGGACTATCTCGACGAAGTGATCATCAACCCTTCTGATGGCCAACAATTGTGCATATGGTAGTGTATCCTCCAAACTAGTAGGTTCCTCTCCATGCTCTAATCTGGACAAATGAGTAGGTCCCTTGTTCATTCTCCCTGGCTTGACCAATATTTCAAAATTATGTTCCTGGAATAACAGTAACCATCTGCATATTATTCCCCCCAACACTGGCTTGTTGACTAGGTATTTCAACACAGAGTGATCAGTGAACATCTTAAAATGTCCTCCCAACAAGTAGTGGCGAAACTTTTGCAACACATACACCATGGCTAAACCTTCTCTCTCAGTGGTGTTGTAATCTATCTCAGTTGTAGATAGCTTCCTACTAGCAAAGGCTAATGGATTGTCAATATATCCTGCTCCTAGTTGTTCTAACACTTCTCCTAGTGCAATAGAGGATGCGTCAACATGCACATGAAATTCCTTGCTCCAATCTGGGAAAACCAGAATAGGCGTAGTAACCATTTTCTGTTTCAATGTATCGAAGCTCTCCTGACATTCTAATGTCCATTGAAACTGACAATATTATTTAATAAATTCTCCATAGGTGTTTTAATCTATGCATAGCCCTTAATAAACTTCCTGTAGTATCCAATATGTCCCAGCGCAGTGCGCAGTTGTATGACTTAGGTAGGGGGGGTAGATCAACAATAATGGAAATCTTGGATGGGTCTACCAACAACCCCTTCTTACACACAATATGGACCAAAAGCACTCCAAAAGGTGAAAATAAGATGCGCTTCTTCAGATTCAGGGAAATCTGACATTGCCTGCACTTATCCAATATTAGTCTTAAACATTCAATATGATTTTGTAATAAGCTAAAAACAATCCAATCATCAAAATATGCTTCCAAAAATTCGTGTAAAAACTCTTTGAATGCTTCGACCACCACCCTATAAAACATGGTTGGTGCATTATTCAATCCAAATGGCATCACTGTGTACTGGTAGGAACCCCAATCTGTTGCAAATGTGGTCTTATGGCGATCTTCCTTAGCAATCTTGATCTGGTGATAACCTAAAAATCCATTTGTAAAGGAGTGGACTTCCTGTCCTCCCACATTGTCTAACACTTCATCAGTAAATGGTGTAGGGAATGGGTCATGAAAACATGAATCATTCAACTTCCTGAGATCTACACAGATCCTGATCTCTCTTGTCTTCTTATCTTGTACCACCATAGGGATAATCCATTCTGACTCTTCCATTGGTTCTATGATTCCTGCTTCTGGCATTCTATCTAGTTCAATATTTACTTTCTCCTTATATTTGGGATTCAATATGTAGGGTCTCTTATTAACTGGCCTTGCATCTCGTTTCAAGGGGATCTTCATCTCTCCCATGGGCCCTTTAATTCCCTTCATATCAGTGAACTTGGTTGGAAACAAGTCCTGATATTCATGCAGCAGTTCTGTGATCTTATCAATGGTGGCATCATCCCAGTAATCTCCAACATTAGCAAGATTAGGTGCTTTCTCTATTCCGATGTTAACTTTCTTTATTTTGATCGGCTGACCTATGAAAGGTAGTTTGACTCCTAGTCCTTCTATGTCTCTCTATCCTTTTGTTTCTATGATGTTCACATTCCTAGGATCATCATTTTCATCAACATTGATATTGTAACATCCTTGCAATTTCTGAAGAGGTTCAGTCCATTCATCCTCTTCTTGCTCAATAGGGAAGTTAGGTGCCTCCTCAAATACTTTCTATCTGACAACCTGTAAGGCTTGATATACCATAGGGTACTGACTTTCAAATAAGATTGTAGCTACAAAATTCTGGGTCATATCGTACCAATCTGAAGTGGTGAGGCGCAGTTCCGCTTGAAGATACCAATTGATAGGCGTTGTGTCTAGAGTGATGATGAACTTATGCACCCACTGTTCTTGAGGAATGTTGCTCCAGGCCTCCTCACAACCTCGCACATGGTCCTTCAGACAACTTTGACCTGTGTATCGAACTTCACATCCTTCTACTTGTTCTGAAAAATGCATTTCCATTAAAGTGAGACATTTCATCCAGTCCACGATGTTATTTTGATGTGCCCCCGCCATCTTGTTGGAGTTGCTTTCAAAGATTCATACAGTGCCAATAATCTCTATTGTACTGGTACAACTTATTCAAATTCCAACAAGAAAGTTTCTAAATGATTTAAACCATCAAATGTGGGCAAGTTACTTACTTCTGTGCCAATCCAATGAACTTTCCTGGTCAATCTGGCACATCTCCGCGCAAAAACTTCATACATTTTGTTCTTTCATTTCTCCAGTGCTTCTTCTGAGTCCGATGAGCATGTGTTATCACTTCGCCATCTTAAATTCCCATTTTCTATAGGGTTAATATAATCATGTTGTCTTGCTGTCAATTTATATATATTCTCTAGCTCATATGCGCGGTCTTCTTCTCTGATGGGTTCTATGTATCTCTGACCTTCATCAATATCCAAAGGTGCGATGACCCTAAGGCCATCACCTTCAAATGTCATTCTTATTTTATTTAAGTCAACAACAATGGAGTTATTGAAAGCCTAATAAATTCCTAACAACGTAGGATAAGGACAACTATCTTCAACTATCTCAATCACCTCGAAGTCCACAAATGTTCTTACCCCATTGATGTCCACAGGGACATGCTCCATTCTTCCAAAGGAGTTTACTGTCTGCTGATTAGCCATCCTAATCCTGATAGGGGAATAGATCAACTTAGGTTTTCCCACCAGTTCCCAGGTCTGCTTCGTCATGACATTGACTTATGACCCTAAGTCAAGGACCACATAATATATATCATAATCTCCAATTTGAGCATTAAGGTGTAGTTCCTTATTTGTCCTTCTCTTTCTAGATAGTTGATGTACTGCTTTATTTAGCAAATGTCTACCCTTCCTATCTCATATTGTTTGATCAAATTTTTTAGTTCTTGTATGGATTTTTCATCCTTAATCAAATTAATGCAATTACATAAGAATTCCATAAGCATGCTTACCTCTGTTCCTTCTCCAGGCGAAGCAGACTGATCAAAGTCCAGGGGCATTCCACATTCTCTCAATTATGGTTGTGCCTTTTATGAAGAATCCTGATCTCTTCCAAACTCTTTTCTTTCCTCTTCAAATGTTTGCTTCTCTTTCTTTGGATCAAACTCCTATGTCTTCTCTGCATCTCTTCTAACTCTTGATTCTTCTGTAATCTTCCCTAGAGTCACCCTGTCTTCTCCTATAACAACGCCTCCTCTAGTTATAACAACGACTCTGGGATCCACTTCGCGAGGTTCTACTGAGATTAGTTGTACTTGTTGGTTCCCTCCTCGTCTCTTTTGAAGTTTGGTTAACAACACAGGACAATATTCTATGACATGTTCAAATGAGTTGTAGTAACTGCAAGTGGTACAAGGGTTTTGACAGTCCCTTGCCAAAAGTCCTGGTTGTGCACAGTTATAACAAATGATCTGACCTCGACCTCAACCCATACCTCCTCCTCGTCCTCTTCCTCTAAATTTACCACGAGGGTTGAAGTTTCCTCTTCGTGGGGAGTTAAACTGCGTAGTATTTTCTTCTTGTTGTACTTTGCCTTGAATTTTATATGTGTCTCTTGATCTTTCATGCAAGAGGTCATAAGCCCTACAATCTTTCTCATCATGCCCCATAGATTTACAGAATGTGCAGTAAAGGTTGGTAGGTGTCTAGACATATTTTTGCATATAATAACATTCTCCAAGGAGATGTCTATTTCTACATACCTCGCACCAAGGTAGAGTAACCTGCTTCAAAGGGATTTTAGCTCCTGAAGCCAAGTAATCATGGAATAGAGGACAGTTCTCCTTGTCATGGCCCTATGATTTGCATCTGATACACCAAATATCTTCCCTTTTATCTTTTCCCTTATCCTTTTTCATATCTTCGACCTATAGTGATAAGCTAGTTAGATGACTCAAAATTTGACTTATACCTGAGCTGGACTCTCCCATAGGGGCTGATTCTAGTTTCATGGCGATCTCCAGTGCCTCAGCTTGCGAAATGATCTTATGTTGCATCAGAGGGACTATGATGTGTGGTAAGAGGGCATAAATGAACCACTCTTTATTCTGTTCATCTGGAATCTGAAAACTCAAATGACCTGTCAGGCTCTTAAACCTCTGATCAAACTCCCAAACAGGTTCAACTATTTTCTTCTTGATTTCTTTAATCTCTTTAATGCACTGCGACTCCAACTTTGGTTTCTTGAATTCAACAATCAACGCAGTCTTGATCTCGTTCAGCGGTTTCGGTTGTGCAACTCCTTGGACAAATTTCATGTACCAACTCAGTGCGCGGTCTCTTAGGGTAGTACTAAACTAAGCTCTCTTAAAATCTTCGTTGGTGACATTCTTAATACTCCACACAGCTTCGCATAAGAACCAATGTTGATCAGGATCTTCAGATCCATCTCCCCTAAAGGTGGGTAACCTCATCTCATCTGTCATAGATCTTCCTGGGGTTCTTGACTAAGTATGTACTGAACTACTGGTAGCAGTTCTCCGAGTGATCTGATAACTTAGGTTACTCTCGTTACTTAATGTTGTTAAAACAACAAGAGGCGTAATAGTACTTACTTCAACAATCTGCTCAGTTCCTGAAGTTTCTGACTCTTCTCAGCGAGGTTCTTCAATCTTCCCTTCTTCTGCCCTAGCGGACTCTGAATGTTCCTCGTTCAATAAATCTTCTTCTTCTCCACTGTAGAACCCTTCTTCTTGTGTTGGTGGTTCGTGATTCTACTCAAACAATTTCACTAGAGGAAATTCTCTGAACGCTCTCCCACTGTGCATGTGTCTGACCTCTGTGTCGTTGTCGTTGTCTGAGTTCTTGAACATTAGCTCTTTAATCCAACCGATTACTGTATCTTCAAGATTTTCTTCTCATGCAATAGAATCTTGATCTGCAACTTTAGAAAATGTAAAAATTTTCCTCTTGGCCCCTTAAAGAAGTACCTCTCTTCTTGGCTATATGATTCTACTCTATCAATAGAAAACTCAGTAATGTACCCTCCAATGGTACTATCAAACTAGTGATCTACTTCTCTTGACACCGTGTTATCAATTCTCTTGACCTTCTTGATCAACACCAACGTCCAAACCACAGGTGGTATGAGTCTAATTTCAAACTGGGTATCTGCTAATCTGGATAGCCACTCATATAGCTCCTTATGAATTCCTCCAAAGAAAATCTTGTGTATATCAACAAAGATATACCTTCCCAACCAATCCTCTATACTAAGATTAGGGTTCTTATTATGAGCTTCTGCGAAGTCCTTTTCTTGTTCTTCTATCCACTTCTGAATCTCTGTCTTCAATGGAAACCACCTTGACATTCCCTCAAGAATATCCTATTCCCAATAATGGAACCATTTGTTGGCACAAGGGCAGACCCAGGGTTCATCTCTAACAGCGCACCAACAAGCCCTAACTACTGGCCCTTTCAGCAACACATGCGAAGTAGATGCAGTCTCACCCGAAGTAGCGATAAGGACACAGGTGTCTACAACCAGAGGAAATGCAAAGTGGATCCAGGGAAACTCACACACATAGATCTAGTTATTCTTTACCGACTTAATTATACTTCGCACAATATATCTCAAATCTAACAAAACAACACTATAACAACATATCAAATGATAGAGATAATCAACAACAATCACACATAACACCAAAAATATATGTGGTTCACCCTCTCTCTAGGGATATGTCCACAGAACTTTGCTTTATAATATATTAGATGAAAGCATACAGTTCTATCTGCACTCTTAGCTTGCAGATCTCTCTTTATTTATCTTCTTCTCTCCTCTCCCTGTGCACCCAGTTGCAGGGTTGATCTTCGCACCCATCTGAAGATCTTACAACACAGACTTCTCTCTCAAAAATAACAACAATCACTCATCATAACATAATTGACCCCATCTCAGGTCCTCTTGACCTTTATTTATACATTACAATGACTCTCGGACAACCTTTAGGCCGAAACCCAGGTGTCAAAACCCTAAATGCCAAAACCCTAGGTGTCTAAAACCCTAGGTCAACTTGACCCTCGTTTTCAGAGGTTTGCTAGCCTGTCTTTCCTTCTTTTCTACGAGGTGCTCCAAAGCATCCATTGGTGACTTTTTCCGCTTGCAAAGTTGTCCACGATCCATCTTCCTTCCTGATCTGTCTTCCTTGATTTCCCTGTCCAACGACTTGCTTTCTCTTACTTCGCTCCGTCTTTTCTGCTCTTTTGGCCACTTCCACCCAATCTCAGTCAACTTGTCTTCCATGCAGTTCACACTTCACGCTTCTTTCCTTAATATTCACAACCTTCCATTACCAAGGGCCAACAATTACCAACCAATGTCAGATCATTGCATACCAACTAATTAGGTAGTCCTTTAGCATTTTTGTTGTTTATAAATTTATATAGCCATTGCTTATTTGTATTTAGCCTTTCTTTATGAACATTGGGTATATCTTACAATATTTTCCAGATAAGTGATATGTGGCCAAGAACTCCTTATGGTGAAAAAGAGCTATTGTGGACTGAATGTTAAGAAGTTCTAAATTTCTCATTTATGATTCTAAATTTCTCATTTATGGTCATAATTTCAATCCTGTAATTACTACTCAAGTCATATAAAATATGGCATTTTCTATAGGCTCTGAATGCTTATGCTTTTGGCTAAAAGTGTGAGGTCTACAAAAATGATAGATCTACCACCATGAAGTTCAATAATGCCAATTTCTGTGAAAATTGTTGATCATGCTATGCCAATCACATCACCTTTTTCCAAAAAATAGCCAAACCAAGTGTTTCTTATGATTTTACAAGCTCCTCTACAAAAGGCGTTATGATTTACAAGCTCCTCTACAAAAAGCGCATGCAAGCATTCAACCAAACCCATATGTTGTAGTAATCAAAGTATTGCAACAATCAACGAGAATATTCAAAGTCAATAGATGCAATGATAACCCAAGCTCTCTTCATGTTGAGTGGTAAGAACCATGTTGAACCACTAAATTTGAATAAGTTCACCTGAGTAATGCTTAGTGTTGGGAAGCAGAGAATTCAGACTAACATTTTTCTCCATGCCATCAACAAAAGGCTTGCAAAGCATCCATAGCTCTCTTTTTTGAAAAAACAAGCGAGAGGTATGTGCTAATTTGCCACAATAGTCTTCAAATTCATTCAAGTGAAATACAAATAATTGCAGAATTCGAGATTTTTTTGTGATGTACTTATTTGTTCATTGTGTCCTTGCAGGATTATTACAAAAGATGCATATTCCACCAAATAGTCACTTGGTTGATCACCTCAGAGAGAAGAGTATCCTAGTTCTAAACATATACCTCCACCTCTTGATGGATGCCTAACAAAACAAAATCAACAAGCCATTAAGAAATTGGATGAAAAGTTCAGAAAACATGGGATATTTTCTTCATAAGGATCAGAAGAAACATTCATGTTCGCCAAAAGTGTCATATGATGAAATGGGAGAATCTGAAACTATAGTTGAAGCAGGTATCCTTGAGTTCTTTTGTTGTACATTTAAAATAAAACTATAGAATTTAGATCATAATAAATACTTTTGAATTCATTAAATCTATTGGGATTGGGATTGTTATTGTAATATATGTGTGAGCTCTTGGAATTAGGGTTGTTCGTGATCTCTTGCATGCTCGAATAGGTGAATATCACTCTTGTGCTTAGATATCACCAGATTGTACTTAGATAAGATGAGGAGCTATTGACATTGAATATAGATTATGGGGTTGAATTTTTCAGAAATTTTATAGTTGCAAAATCCATTGTATCCAAACTGCTAATTTGGAAGCTTTAATGGGAAAGCTTCAACTTGGAAGTAGAGCACTCGACATGCTTTTCAAGCCCAACTCAGAATAAGGTGGAACTCTATTATCTAATACTTGTTTCTATTTTATATTTTTATCAAATCTTTATAAATAGTATTTGGATGGCAACTTGTCAAATATTTTATGCACAAAAGTATTGGTACGTCTATTAAGATCATTCTATACTAAGGAGTATGCAAACAACAAGATCATTCTATTGGTAATTAACAATCTTGGGATGGAAGGATATCAAAAGGAATTATGGTGAAATTAAGCCTATCTAAGTAGTTCTTCAGCTATGAAATTAAGTCTATCTAAGTAGTTCTTCGGCTATGTATGTTGTAACAGATTGATATAATGGTCCGTTGAAGGGTAGATATCGCAGAGAAAACAAACAACTGCGAGAAAAGCATGAGGGAACAACTATTGGATTATTGGATTATGTATTAAAAACGGGAGGATTGAAAATGATTAGTTCCACCCATCTACTATTTTCCATGGTGAATAAATAGATACGTTGATCCCAAAATCCAATAAAAGCCACGGTGTTATATTACAACTGATATGGTAGGGTCTGACCAGTCTCACGAGTTTAGATATTTTATAATAATATAAAAGAAAATTTCAAAATTAAATATAATTTTATAAAATATAAATTTCAAAACTTCTATTTAAAATTTAAATAATATTTTTTTTAAATTAAATTTTTAACTGTGTTTAAAAGACATACATAATATTATAAAATAAATTTTAAAAGATTTATTTAAAATTTAAATAAGAAAGAATAGAATAAATGGGATTTATGAACAAACAAAATTAGTTTAAAAAATCTAGATAATAATTTAAAAAAAAACTATACAATTTATCAAAAAGATTAATGAGATACTAATTTATATAGAAACTTGTTGTACTCTTTATCCTTATTTATAATTTAATAGGAATATTAAGAATTTTAGATATTTAATTTTTAAATAATTTATATATTTATTTTTAAAAGGATTTTTGAATCTAATAATTATACATTTTGAAATTATTCCTATTCTATAAAAATTCTATGCAATTTAAATTTAAATTTATGAATTAATAGTCAAATAAAAGCAATATCTTTATGTTAGTAACTAAAATTGAAATTTAGTCATGCATTAAATTCAAATAATTAAAATTTAACAAATTTCATACATAATATTAATTTAAAAAAATAAACACCAATATAAAATTGAAATAATAAAAATGTTTTATTTATTTGTTTCATTGAAATAATAAAAATGTTCTATTTATTTCTTATAGATGACACTTACTCTAGCACTCAATAGATGACATATATGTGAGGCCTACATGAAGATGTTGTGTTCCATAGATGACATATATGTGAGGCCTATATGATACCAGTAAAGCCCTAGTCTTCTACTTCTACCAATGCCATGAATATAGCTATTCCATTTCATTTATGATACTTACAACTTGTTGCAATTCATTGCAACACCATTTCCAAGAAATTATGTCATATTAATATATTACTAATATTAAGAGACTAAGACATTTATTGTACACGCGTCACTTTCTATTCCCTGCCTTCTGTTTTTTTCATTTTCTCTCCAACGTCTATATCGCTTGCTTTTTCGTCAACGTTTTTCATGGTCTCTCCAACGGTTATATCGCTTGCTTTTGTTTTTCAACGTCCATATCTACATACATTTCAATATCTTTCTTTATATTTTGTTTAAATGGTAATAAATCTTAATATCTTCTTTGTATTATGTTTGAATGGTCACGTCCATATCTACTTACGTTGCTTTTTTCATTTTCTCTCCAACGGTTATATCGCTTGTTTTTTCTTCAACATCAATATTTACATACATATTTTAATATCTGTCTTTATATTTTGTTTAAATGGTAATAACTCTCAATATCTTCTTTGTATTATGTTTGAAATAGGACCACTAAGAATGGTTAGTGAGTATGTTGATGGAAATGGGTTTTGTATTATGGTTAGTGGTTAAAAGAGTTTATGGAGTATTTTTCTATCAAAAGAGTTTGGGTTATGTTTTATAGGTTTTAATTTTGAGAAAGACATTGTAGTTTCCTAGTTGGAATATAGAGCTATAATATAAAAACATTTGAATTTAAAATTATTAAGTCTTTGTGTGTAGATTTCTAATGTGTGCAAAGAAAAGTGTAACTTCCAAAAAATATTTTTTTCTAAACACATGTAAACATCATTTATTTTCTATTCATAACACATATCAAATATACAATCTATTAGATATGAACAACATCATTTATTAGATTAATTGTTAAATACCCTCTTAAGATTTAGAATGTGTAAACTTAACACATATCAAAAGTACAATTCAAATGGATGGGAACATCATCTAGTTGCTAAACTTAACATCATCTTTTTATTTAAATAAATTCATCATATTCTTTTAAGATTTATAATATGTTTACTATAGTAAAATAATTATATCCAATTCATGGTTGGGGTGAATTTCTTTTTTAAAGTCCATTTTTATCTTTAAATAAATTCATATCCTTTTAAGATTTACAATATGTCTACTACCTAAAATAATTATTTTTTTTCTCAAGAAAAAAATCAATTATATTTCTTCATAAAAATATACATGTTAGGAAAATTAAGAGACCTTACATAACATGCCTTTTTTGCTAAAAAAGGACTACCTCTATGTTTTTCACCTTTCATACATCCAATTAAAAAACATGGTGTTTTTCATCTTCAATCGTCCTATTACAAAACAAGGGATTGTTCATTTGCACATCCTTCCCAACAAAAAGAAGTGTGCAAGGCCATTCAAAAGCGAAATTCCATTGCTTCAATTTCTGAACCATCCATGAACTCATAGAAGGAAAAGGCACCATTCGGAAATTCCAAGGTTTGCTTTTAGAGTTCATCATCTTTAGAGTTGAGCTCACATAAGATGTGATGAAAAGAAAACCATTCAAAAGCCCTAAAGTTAGATTTGATGTCTCTCATAATATTAGCAAAGTTTGGGTTTTGAATGGAGATTCTGCCACTTTCCCAATCAATAGCCATTTTGGAATCACCGAACACCTGGAGCTTTGCCAAATATTTTTCTTTAGGATCTTCTAGAAGAACCCAAATAGATATAAGCTCTTCTTTGTTGTTAGTTCCACCTCCTAGAGCATATCGTATGTAGATATAGTGAGAGTGGTTGATAAAAAGGACTACTTCTACACCACAATTAGGCGGATGGCCTTGACAGGCCCCATCAAAATATTCCCAAGGTACAACATAGTCAATTGAAGGAGGAATCAGATTATGTGACTTCAGCAACTTTTGTTCCTTTTTGATGTCTTCGGCTATGCTGAGCATGAGAGCCGGTGTGACCTCAGGAGGGATAGACTTATCCTTGAATATGGCATTATTCCTTTCCCACCAGATGTTGGATACCACTATACTAGGAAACCTTGAGTATAGAGCAATTGATCTATCATGCACCCAAGATTTAAAACAATCGTCCAATGTGTCTTTATTCCAATCATCCTGTGCTTTTAGCTTATCTTTTATAGTAAGCGATACCTGACCTCCATAACGGCAAGAAACAAACATATGAGTAACGGTCTCAGAATTTGAAAAATAAAGGGGACATCTACTTGGTCCACACCACCCTCTCTTCAATCCATTGTCCCATATCAATAGTTTATTATTCAATCCTAGTCAAAAGATTATTTTTCACCTCAGAGGGGATCTGAACTTCCAAAGTGATTTCCACCACCATGATTTAGGGGCAATGAATCCCTCCTTGACCCATGATTGGTATCCCAATTTGACAGAGTATGATCCATTACAAGGGTTTCGGGACCAACATAAGGATTCCTCAAACTCCTCATCCAACGAGACAATGTTTTCACACAACAGTTTGATGTAAGAGTCCCATTCATCATGCAAATCCTTAGGGAGTCCTAGCATGAGTGCACTCTTCCATCCCCAAACATCCATGTAACTAGGGGGATCCAATACTGGTGTCGGCAAGGGAAAGGATATCGTTTTCTCTCAAAGATAAAATAAGAGGAAGTGGCAGTATGAAGTTTTCACTCGCCCCAATCTAGGGGTCTTCTCCTAAAAGAACACTTTTACCATTTCCAATCCACCACGCAATCCAGTTTCCCACCAAGGGGAAATATTCCACCAAATCTTTCCATACTATGGAGCCTTTAGAATATTTTATAGGAGCTCTGAACCAGTCTACCACCGAGAGATTTGGAAAATATTTAGAGTTCATGATTATGGTCCATAACGAGTTTCCTTGAGAGAGTCTCCATAGATTCTTATCAACGAGGGCCTTCGAAAAAAGTTGAATGTCTTTTAATCCCCACCCCCCAATTCCTTTTAGGTCACAATTGATTGCCAGCTAGAAAGGTGGATGCCACTTGGGAATTTATGCCTAGCCCATAGGAACTAGAAACATAACCTTCTAATTGTATCCAACACGCCTTTGGGAATGGCTATAATGGAATTCCAATACACGAGAATGCTTTCAAGGATGGATTTAAGCAACATCAAGCGCCCTCCTCTGGACAACAAGTTGTTTACCCAAATTGTAATAAGAACCTCCACTTTCCTTATCAATTGGCCCCAATATTCTTTCTTATAACAATCATTCTTTAGAAAAAAACCCAGGTATTTAAAACCATCACATAATGGAAAACTCTGAGACGGAAAGATATTGATTAAGGAGGCCTCTTCTATGGTTGAACAATGATTGAATCTTATGCAAGATTTATCCAATTTACATTCATACATGTAGATTTACAATAAAGATTAAGAATGTTTTTGAAGGAAGTCATATCTCCCATAGAAGCATACAAACTTATGAAAATTCCATCCAAAAGGAGAAATTGGGTTACCATATTGGCTTTTGTCACCCCAACCCCCCTTAAAAAACCTAAACCATGACCTTCTTTGATAAGTATGCTAAGGGCTTCAGCTATAATAAAAAATAGGAAAGGAGAGAGGGGAAATCCTTGACGGAGTACCCTAGAGGCACTAAAGAACCGAGATGAAGCTCCATTAATAGGGAGTCATTTATTGATGGAATCTTTCAACTTCTTGAGATTGGACGCAAACAAGACCATAAAAGGGTCCGAGTTACTTACACAAATTTCTCCCATGAAGAAGAAACCAATTTTCTGAAGTCTTCATCTTCGAGCCACACCTGACTGATATTCAGTGGAGTAGGAGGGGAATCCATTCTAGAAATCCAGTGAAGGGGTATATTTTGGTGATCAAAGGTTCCTCCTACATCCATCCTTGACCTAAATCTAGACCTTGATTGCAATAGTGACTCAAAAACCAAGAATCGATCCAAGCGTTTGGCTACTTCTTCATTATTGGTTCAAAAAATTATCCAAGTGGGGGATAACTTAGTCAATTCGATATCCACAAGTCTTGTATCTTCCAGGAAGGAAAGAAAAAAACCCTTTGGCCTGTCTTCCCTATGGTTTCCCCCCCAAACATACCGAAGGGAGAGGGTAAATTTCAAGTCCCCTCCCACCACTACATTTGGGGCAGAGAAGACTCATGTAGAGATCAATTCTTCCCAGAAGGGGGTATGATCAAAGTATGGTCCATAGATATTTACGATTGAAAAAAAAAATATCAGAGTTCTTGTGTTGAAGAGAAATAGAGATAGATTTCCACATAGAAGAGGATGATAGAGCTTAAAAATCAGGTCTCCATCCCATAATCAAACCTCCCGACATCCCTTTTGTGTCCACCATGCAAAAAGACCAAGATATAAGCCACTTACTGAGCAAATCCGGAGATTTCTCTCTAGGGCGCATCATTTCTTGAATCAGAAGGATATCAGGTTTCAGGCTCTCGAGAAGGCTTTTGAGGGATAATTTCTTCAGTCATCCCCCCACCCCTCTAGCATTAAAGGAAAGAATCATCATCTCGCCCTCTTAGAATGGGCACCATCATATCTAAGGGCCATTTTTATAGTGGCTTGCATGCCTTTGCAGATTTTCGTTGTTGCCTTTTATTTGTCTTTGGAGAGGCTGGATTTTATCCCATCCTAGTTAGGAGGGGGAGGGTTTAAATCCAACCCTCCTTTGGACGGATTTAGATCACAGGGGCGGCTCTTCGAGCACAGGAAATATTCCTTAATCGGGCCCTTACCAAAAGGAGATGATTTTTGGTGAGGGGGAGGGACATCAGGGCAGACATGAGGCAGGAGGGAGAGACCTTAGAGGGAGACTCTCACAAGCCAAGAAAGAGGAAGAAGCTGAGGGGTAACCATCTTTCTAAATTAAGGGAGGTGAAGCACTATAGGAAGGAATCAAGGGGGGAGGATTAACGATATGAGGAACAACCTATCAAGAAAGAGGGGGAGAGGAGGGAACCTGAGGAGAACTAGAAAGAGAAACATTTAAATCTAATATAAAAGGATTGAAGGGATAAGGATCAAGGATAGAGGAAACCATACCTATTGAAGAAGTCCTCTTAACCAAGTCTCCCAAAGAAAAACTTGTAGCAACCACTTTATCTTGATCCAAGGACAACTCTGCATTTTTTCCTTCAATGGAAACTGCAACCACCTTCTCTTTTTTCCTGATAGTGGACTATTTTTTCCAAACTTTCTGAGAGGGCTCACTTGGGGGCATCACTCAAAATCACTACGCTTTGAAATGAATGATTCCATGGAAACCATGGGACCAAAATGGTAGGCGTCGATTTTCTACCTTCTAATGCCATGTTCTATCAACATATAGAATATCAATACTACCCACCAGAACGACGATCCCTCTTAGATGCACAATTCGGCTCGAGCTTGATAAAAAATTCCAGCCTATTTCCAATTTCTTCCAGTGCTTCGCGTGCCCAGAAGGCCTAAGGAAGCCCTAACATAATTTCCCAAACTTTCATGATATTTGTTGATTTCTTATTGGGGTCAAAATCTACCGTCCATGGTCTAAGAGAAAGACCAGACGGACCCCATGACCATTCTTTCTTCTGAATGTAGTCACAGTCTTCCTCTGAAATGAAGAGAAAGAAAATCCAACCCTTAGGGAGGATATGTTTTTCAAGCGTATATTCAAGTAAAGGCTTCCATTGATGCTCCATCCAACCAAAAAGGGATTTTTCCCCCAAGGATTTTTCATAAAACTTCCCAACCAATATTTTTCCTGCAATTTTCGAGATGTCTGACATAGGAATGTCTTCACCGACAACTATTTTTACAGTGCCTACCTTCTCTTTGATGCACCTCGATGCTTTCTTTCAGTAAATTCCTCCCTTGGCTCAGCTCTATAACGAAACCTTAACTCCACCGTGTGCCTTTTCAAAATCAGTAGGATGAGAAATACCCTTTGGAATATCACCAATACCCTCGCAATGAGTGGAAGAACCATGGTGTGGGCTACTATAGCCTTCCTCATGCACATCTTCTGATTTTCCATGTTCGGAGGAGTGTACCAGATCATCCTAAAGGGACCTCGAGAGTTAGTGAGGCTGCGGGGAGGGATTAACAGATTTTTCCAAAAATTCATTGGGATGAACAAAGATCCTTGGGACAGGCGGGCTGGCATCATAATCCAATAGTTCTTATTCATTGGATGTCATGTGTTCTGACACCTATCTTATCCTTTATGCGGGGACGGTGGGATACGGGACAGGTTCGGTCAGAAAGGGAAGGGTAAATGGATGGGAAAGGAAAAGGCTAGGGAAAAGGGAAAAGGGGAAGGGCCCGCAACCCTTAAACGAGAGGCCTCAAGGATAAAGGGAGCCTAAGACGTGACCGCAGACCAAACTTCGCCTCCAAATGTTCTACTACATAAAATAGATACATGTGATTCATGGCTGGGTGGATTTCCTTCTTAAGGTCCATTTCTATTTATGTCTTCCTCCTCCCCTCTAGTTCTAGTCGGAAAGGAAGGAGATTTACTAATTTTTAACTTTTGAATTTATTTAGATATGAAACTATTGAGTTGATAAATAAGTTGAAACTTACTTAAGTTATAAGCTTTAACTTTTCCAATGTTGTGGAGTACAATATCATATCTTAAGTGCATTTTTTACTCTCTGTAAATAGGTTTAGTAAGTTTTACCTCTACCTAAATTTTAATTTAAATAAAAAATATATATTTTACTCTATATTTATAAATTCTTGATGATAATTTTTAATCTTATTATTAAATTTTTGAAAATATTTTTTTTTTCTTTATATTTTTTATAAATTTGATGATAATTTTAATCTTATTTATTAAATTTGAAAATATTTTTTCTTTTATACTTTAAATTTATAAAAAAATATTTAAAATAATATATATATATATATATATATATATATATATATATATACATATATATATATATATAAACCTGCTCTTTTTTGACAACATTACATTTCAAAAATGATGAACTTCAGAATGTGTATTTTATTATTATGTTTTATATATATATAAAAAAAAAAAAAAAAAAAAAAAAAAAAAAAAAAAAATTTTAAAAATATTTTATTAATTTGAATTTTGTAAATAAAAAAAATATATTTTTATGTATCATTATATTTTTAAAGAAACACAATGACAATTAAAAATATTTAATTATTTTAAACTTTGTAAATGAAAAAATACAAAGAATTTAATTTCTAGATGATTATTGAAAAGGCCATGCACTAATACCCATTTTATTGTAATTATAATAGATGCACATTTTTCCCCAATTGCTTTTACAACATCCACTCGGTTCTAAAAAATAATTACTTAATTAAAGTTAAAAGGTTTAGTGATTACAAAAGAAAGAGACCATATCTAGAATCCATTGTTTTGATGTTTAAGAAGATATTATAATTAAAAATATATTGTTTAAATTTATTAATTTTTTGATGTATTTTATATAAATAATTTGGAAATATTAATCTTAATTATTTTTTTTTAAAGAAAAAGATTATTGGGGGATAGAAAGGTTATTATGGGCTTGAAAACAATTGTAAATCAACTGATCTTTGGAATTGGGATAAGAAGAAACTCCTCTTTGAGACTCTTGTTACACCTGTTATTCTTTATGGATGTGAAGTTTGGGGCTGTAGTATATCTCGTGAATCCTGGATAAATATAGAGCAAATACAAAATAATTTTATAACCTGTAATCTCAAAATTAAAGGAAATACGCCCTATCCCATCATCCTCTTAGAAACAAGCCTCTCCCCCATTGAGAGCATGGCTATGACTAGATACCTAATGTATAAGAACAAGTTAAATAGCATGGAAGACAGGAGGCTTCCTACAATTTCTTCAAAATCAAGTCATAAGCATCATCGAGTCAAGCGAGGATGGAATAAAGATGCTCAGTCTTGGCCTAAACTATTGGGGAATAATGGAAGACACCATTTTGCAGAATAAAGATACTATTAAAAAAATCGTCCAATCAAAATTTAAGGAGAAAATGTGGTGTGATAAAGAGTTGGAGGAAAAAAGAAAATTAAGGTATTATAAGAATGTAATCAACCCCAATCTAGATGATCAAAATTATTTGTTTGTTTTTCCAAGTGTAAAGAAAAGAATAAGCATTGTTAAGATAAGAACAAATTCTCATGATCTCCATAGTGAAACTGGGCGTTGGTCAATTCTTAAAATGTCATGGGAAGAAAGAGTGTGTCACTTTTGTGACACTAAGAAGTTATAAGATGAAAGACACTTTCTCTTAGATTGTCCAGCCTATACCCATATTAAATTTCTTCTTTAATGGAAGAATGTCCACATGATTCTCATGATATAACTTATAAGCTTTTATCATCCCATCATACGAGGAAGATCAATGATGTGATCATGCCCTTCTTAACTACTCCTAGGTCTCATGCACCATCCCAGTAGAGAAGAGGGTCACACATTATCTTGGCTTGGTACTTAACCAAGAAACAAAATAAACAAAAACCAAAAACCCACACAACAATTAACAATATGAGTGGTTTCTAGATTTTTCACACACAAATACATAGAAAACTAAAAGTAAGAGAATCATTTTGAAGTCATTCAAGTAATTAATACAATATCTTGCATGTATTGTTTTATTTTCCACTCTTTATCAAACTCAACCGTTAGGTGAGTGATTGTGAGAATCTATATAACACTTAAAATTATCGGAGGTTTGTCGATGTTCAGGTTTGTCCTTGTACATGTACAGGCCCAAAATCGACCTTGTCCATGTACAGGGATAGGCCCGATTTCGAGCATGTCCCTGTACATGGACATGGAGGAATTCCACCATGTTCACCTCCTAAAACACAAAACATGTAAATAAATGAAATTTTAATTAATTGGGGAATAGGTTAAAATTTACCTGAAACTTGAACATGAAAATATTAAAATATGAAGAAAAAAAGTAACATGTAGAGGATAATTTATATCTGTGTAAATTGTAGAAGGCATTTTTAAAGATAATCTATGTGTAACATGTTAAAATTTAAGGGCAAAAAATATAGCTGGCTAAAACAAAAATATTTATTTTAAAATTTCTAAACATTAACTACTTGTATGTTACAATCATCAAGACATTAAAACTTATGATCCATAATATGGTAGCATAAAAACAATAATTGGTAGAACATTTACTTAGCTGAAACAAGAAATTAAAAGACTACGCTAGTTCCCAAATTTGAAACAAGTTGCACACTAAGAAGCGTTCGAGTAATGCTAGAGAGGAAATTTGTTGTTTAATTGTGCTTGGGACCACTATTTCAAAATACATGTTATTGGCACACGAGATAGAGGAATGTAGAAGGGAAATAAAAGTAGCTAAATACTATTAAGGGCATATTGCAGCAGAGAGTGTTTCAAGTCCATTTGTTTTTTAAGACTAAGATTTATCCTCCACATCACCAAGATATCTTCCTTCGGAAATATTTTTTAAACATAGTCCATTATTTACAAGTGTTGTTAATTGTTACTGTGAACACTTATTGGTTGGCCAATGGTTAATGATACATTTATTATATTGCATGTTTTAGTCTGTTCTGAAACTATTAGAAGTTCTAGACACTGAATCATTTTTCTTTTAATCATGATTTACTTGGCCAAGATCTCTTATCAGTTGTTGACTAGAGATTTTTGGCACCCCAAAGGTTTCACCTCAAATTCTCCAGATTGAGGTGAATATTAATATAATTTTATTTTAAATTTCTTGCTTTCAATTTATAATGAATATCAAAAAATAAAATTATCTTTTAATCACTCTGCTTCTTTACTAGTTTCATTACCTTTAATCACATATCCTTATTGAACAACCTTTCCCATTGATTAAGCAACATAACTAGAATCAGTCCCATTGATTGAATACGGTTTATATAAAAGTCATAACAGGTAAACGAAGCTCGAACTTGTATCAATCTCCATAAGAGATTATCATTGTTGTATCTTAGTATTCTATATCATGCATATTGAATTCGAATACAACCCTTGGACACGATAAAGATAATACATTGCTTAAGCTGAAGTTAACACATGTATGATGATTGGGAAATCATAATGCATTGATTAGTGATTATAAAGTGTTCCTTATTGATATTCAAGCACGATTACTAGTCTCATCTTAGTATAGGGTAATGGTTTTCACTATAACAGTCTTTGAATCAGTTATATTAGCATGTTCTAATTGTGTATTTGTTGTGGTTAAGATAGCTATATAGAATCACTACTAGTTAGCTTATTAGGCATGTCCCATATAACTATGATAAGCTTCATTATGTAGATTACTATAACAATGATTATGATACACAGTTTGATACATCACTTGAGTATGAAATCGAGCCTATCCATGTACAGGGAGAGGCCTGAATTCGGCCTTGCCAACCTCCTAAAACACAAACTGTGATTAACTAAAACATTATTTAATTGGGAAAGGGATATATTTACCTGGACCAACGACAATGAAATTGGGCCTATCCCTATACATGGATAGGGTTGAATTCGGCCCTGTTCCTGTAAAGGGACAGGCCCGAATTCGACCATGTCAACCTCCTAAAACACAAACTGTAATAACTAAAACATTATTTAACTAGGAAATGGCTATGTTTACCTGGACCAATGGCAATGAACAACAACAAGCTACAAAAAATAACATCAACAACCTCCAACAACAACCACCTGCAACAATGACCACTAGCACCAACCACCAGCGACAACGTCCGCTAGCACCAACCAATAGATAAAACTAATCTACATCAACCACCATTCAAACAGTTTGGGAAAATGTGACTCGGATGATGTGCAGGTGATATAGTAAACTTTTTTCGACCGAAAGAGTTTTTTGAACGAAACATTTTTTTGGCCGAAAGATTCTTTCGACAAAAAAATGTTATCTAAAAAAAAATACGTCCGACTAATATGGTACACGACACTCGAGGCCATTGTCATGGTACCATTTGATTTGATGTCTAAAGGTTCGACTAAAAAGATGTGTGTTACGCCCGAAATAATTATTAGTTCGGCCGAAAAAAATGTCAGTAGGAATTTTGGAGACCCGACTCTCACAAAAGTGTTACCCAACTTCATGATTTCACCGAGGTGATAAATTATTGATTTTAGTAGAGATGCATGTTCTAAGAATAAAGAGATTATATGTGTTATATGGGTTAAAACTTATGGCTTATAAAGGTTGGGCGTAAAGTATTTCAGGTGTGATTGTTTATCAATTATAAGTTATAAGGTTATAGAAGTTATGGATTTTATTAGGGTTTATAGAGGATACTTGTGATACATATTATAATATTTAGTGGTTAAGGGTTATAGGGGTTAGGAATTGGGGTCTATAAAGAGTTAAACATTATAGGAGTTATATTAGAAGTTAAGGATGATAGTGGTTATAAGAGTTAGTGATTATATGGTTAGGGATTATATAATTTAGGAAGTTAAGTACTGGATTTATAGGAGTTGAGGGTTAAATGAATTAAATGGGTTAGGTGTTAAAGGGATTAAGGGGTATATAGTTTTTAGTAGCCATAGGTGTTATGGAGTTTATAGGTTGGGACTTATAAGTGTTAAGGGTTACGGGTCTATAATGGCTAAGACTTATAGACATTAGGGTTATAATGTGTATTTGTTATATTGGGGGTCATTACAGTTGGGTGCTGACAAAATTTAAATGGATTAGATATTAGGGGTTAGGTGTGAGCGATTATAGAGGCCATGGGTTATAATATTATGGAATAAGAGATTATAAATGTTAAGGATCATGTGTCAAATTGTTGAAGGTTATATATGTATTAAGTGTTAGGAGTTATAAGTGTTAATGATTAAGGGTTAAACTCAGAAGTTAGGTATTAGGGGTTATGGATTCATGGTCGTAAGGTTAGAGTAGACATGGATGTAAGGTTAAGTTTACAAGTTGTAACTCTTAATGTTATTAATATTAAGAGTTATAGAATATAGGTATTAAGGTTTAAATATTAATGGTTATAAGGATTTTTTTCTAAAGGAGTTAGGTGTTATAAGGTTTAGAATATTGGAATATAAGTGGTATTTGTTAAGTGTGATCTCTTGGGGATTACATAGGTTAAGTATTTTGGGTTATATGACTTAGATGTTAGGTGTTCTAGTTTATAAGGGTTATAAATTGATATTTAGTGAGGTAGGTGTTAATGGTTATAAGAATCAAAAGTTATATGTTTATATGAGTTCTTATGGTAATTCAGGTAGTAAATAGGTAACAAGTATTAGGGGGTATACAATTCAAGGGATAATTATCTATATGTATGATAATGATTATAGGTTATATGCATTAATGGTCAAAGGGATTGATGGTTATAGATATTAGTATATGGGTTATGAAAAAAAGTTTCAAGGTGTTAAATAGTAGAGATTATTAGTATTATTAGTTAAGAATTGGGGGTTGTAGGAATTAGAGGTTAAAGATGGGGGACTATAAAAATCAAGGGCTATAAAGGTTAAGAAATATAAGTGTTAGGATTTTACCGACATATGTGTGGTGAATAAAGTATTAAGTATTAATACTTATATAGGTTAAGTGTTAGTGGTTATGCTAGTTATTACAAATTATAGGGGTTAGGATATAAATTTTATTAGGGTTATGTGTTAAGGGTTATAAGGGATTGAGATTATAAGGTTTATAGTGATTATGGGATGTAGAGCTAATTAAAGTGATAGATATTATAGGATAGTTAAGGTGAAACGTGGGGTAATTAAGGTTATAGAGGTTATCCTTTAAGGGTAATCAACGGTAGCGATTAGAATTTACAAGGGTGATATGTTATATAAGTTAATGAATTGGGATTAGGGCTTACAAATGTTAGGGGTTTGTTAGCGATATTTCTTGTAAGGGGGTTAGAATGTAAAAGAATGGGTTGAAAACCCACTTGTCCTAAGTTCGGATGTAAATGTGCCCGTGGTAAACAGTGAACGGATCTGGACGGCGTGCATCCGCGCGCCGAAATCAACGGCACATATGCAATTCCAGAC
>SNQJ01S0049041.1:60502-82791 GCA_010110895.2 Picea sitchensis | reverse complement strand
AAGAAATCATTGTTTGCTATGCAGGAGGGAAAACTATTAGGCCATATAGTATCAGCAGAGGGGGTGAGAATTGATCCTGACCGGGTAGAAGCACTTCAGACCCTGCCACTTCCCAGATCTAAGAAGGAAGTTCAGGCCTTTTTGGGGAGGATAAATTTTTTGAGGAGATTTGTCTTGAATTTCGTCGAATTGGTAAAACACATCACGGCCATACTCAGGAAGGGCCATGAAGTAAAATGGACTTCTGAACCCAGAGAGTCTTTTGTCCAAATAAAGAAGGCGTTGACTGAATCACATGTGCTAATCAGTCTCGATTATTCCAAAGACTTTCTGATATTTTCTTTTGCTTCCTGTGACACAGTAGCGGCAGTTCTGTTGCAGAAAAATGATCAAGGGCAAGAGTAGCCTATTGCCTTCTTTAGCAAGGCGCTGAGAGATGCAGAGCTCCGGTACGAGATCATGGAGAAGCGGGCCTATGCCTTGGTGAAAGCTCTCAAAGCTTTTAGAGTCTATGTCTTGCACTCAAAGATCACTGCATATGTCCCTTCAACCTCTGTGAAGGACATTCTTATACAGCCTGACATAGATGGGAGGAGAGGAAAATGGATCGCCAAGATCCTAGAGTTTGATTTGGAGATTAAGCCCACCAAGCTGATAAAGGGGCAAGGTTTGGCCAAGCTGCTGGCTGAATCCAATTACAAGGCTCTAGGGATTAACTTCATCAAAGAACAAGTTGAGTCATCTGGCAAGGATTCTTAGACCATCATGCCATTAGCAACATGCCCCTGGTACAAGGACATCTTGTATTTTCCACAAGAATTAAAGCCCCCTGACGGATTAGGAAAGAGTAGGGCCAGAGCTTTAAAGCTCAAAGCGGTCAGATATTGTCTCGTTGATCAAGCCCTGTATTGGAGAGATCCTCTGGGGATACTATTAAGATGTCTGGACCCGTTGCAATCCCAGAAGGTGATGTTCGATTTTCATAGTGGTCTCTGCGGGGGTAATCATTTTTGGAAGACCACAACCCACAAAATCCTTCGGGCTGGTTATTACTGGCCTACTTTGTTTACTGATGTCTGCAGGGAAGTTAAGGCTTGCATCAAATACCAGAAGTTCTCAGGTAAGCAGCAGCTCACATCTCTGCCATTAAATCCTGTAGTAGTTTCGGCACCCTTTCAGCAGTGGGGATTGGATTTCATTGGAGAGATTCATCCTCCCTCAAGTGGCCAGCACAGATGGATCCTCACTGCAACCGATTATTTCACCAAGTGGATAGAGGCTGTCCCTACCAGGATTACTTCTCACAAAGTGATCATCAGACTCTTGGAGGACATCATAGTCAGATTTGGTTGCCCAAGCAGGATTGTCACTGACAATGCCTCCCCCTTCAGGTCTGAGCCTTTGGTCAAGTTTTGTGAACAATTTGGGATTTCGTTGGTTCACTCTACTCTATACTATCCACAAGGAAACAGACTGGCAGAGTCCTCCAATAAAAGCCTAATCAAGCTTATCAAAAATCTACTGGAGGACAATAAGAGGGCCTGTGACTCAAAGCTCAAATTTTCTCTTTGGGCTGATCGGGTGACAACAAAGAAATCCCTGGGTATCTCACCCTTCCAACTAGTTTATGGAATAGAGGTCATTTTCCCAACTCAGCTCGCCTTACCTGTGGCATATTTCCTCCAAGACTTTGAAGAAGAACCTAATCATGTGATCAGGAGGATTCACCAGATGGTGGAAGTGCAGCAGATCATAGAACAGGTCTTGGACAGAGCCTACAATCATCAGCAGAAGATCAAGCAGGCTTTTGACAGGAAGAACAGAAAGAAAGAATTCAAACAGGGTGACCTGGTACTCAAGTGGAACGCACCTAGGCAGGACAGAGGCAAGCACGGGAAGTTTGATGCCCTCTGGTTTGGGCCTTTCAAGATCCTTGAAGTATTTTCGAATAACACTTATAGGTTGCAGGATCTGGAAGGCAAAGAAGTTTTCAATGGCCCAGTAAATGGGAATTTCTTGAAAAAATGTTTTTTGTGAGCCACAGTCGGCTCTTTTTGTTTTGTTTTGTAAATATTGTTTCTGTTTTGTTTTTCGGACTAATAAATGACTCCATAGCCCAACAGCAAAGGCACTGAATCTGCAAAGAGTTCTTAGAGCATCACAGGGACGACTCTATCCCCCATGGAGCCGAATGTTAGCGATATTTCTTGTAAGCGGGTTAGAATGCAAAAGAGTGGGTTGAAAACCCACTTGTCCTAAGTTCGGATGTAAATGTGCACGTGGTAAACAGTTAACGGATCTGGATGGCGTGCATCCGTGCGCCCAAATCAACGGCACATATGCAATTCCGGACCCCCCCTGCCTTTCTACCTTTAAGTGGAGGGGGGGGTCCGGAATCGGGGGCACACCTCTCCAACGGTCCAGATCAGCGCGCTCGGATCAACGGCGATAGAGGCAATTTCGGACCCCCCTGCCTTTATACCTTTAAGCGGGGGGGGTTCCGGAATCGCAGGCGCAGCTCTCCGACGGTCGAGATCTTAGTGCCCGGATCAACGGCGCTCGCACGATCCCATCATGCTCAGTTACTCTGTGTTTAGCCTGCGTGGGCCCCTCTCCCGTCATGTCGTCTTCTAGACCACCTTTCTCCTACTGTCGTGTGTCATCCATCCGCCTCCCCTCTTTGGTCCACGTGGTCTCCCTTCCTTCTCATCATCCACACACCGCCTGCCGCGTGTCTCCTTCCCTCCACGTCAGCCTCCCATGTCCATCACATCTACTCCCCTGCCTCCTTCGCTTATCTCCTTTTTCCATGTGTCTCCCCTGTAACCTCCCTCGCTCCCTCATCACTTCTTACTCCGCCCCCCGCTGTTTCGGCCCCATCACTCCATTCCCATGCCCCACCTTTCGCGCTGGCCTCCACGTCTATTCGTCAAGCCAGTCAATTATTCCAGGTGGCAGCGTAGGGGGCTCTCCATGTCCCGAAGGTGCCGAGTTGGATGGGCTATCCTCAGTCTCTATGAAGAAGTTATTGAAGTGGTTGGTGGTGGTTAGATATCGCCTCCGCCATAATGGGAAAGCACGGCCATGAATTAAAGGCACGTCGATTCATCGTTGGAACTTTCAAAGAGTCAGATTGCGTCTAACATAAGATGCACAACCTTTCCGAGGTTGACTGTCAGAAAGCCATGCAGACGCAAAGCTTTCAATGCTACGTCTCGATTTTGTTGTTGTTGCTAGTTTGAGTATATGCAGGCGTTTTCGCCATTTTTGTATCTATCAATGGTAGAGCTAAGCTCCCGACTGTAAAGTTTTAGTGACCATTCTGGTTTCCTGGTTATGCCTTTGTGTTTTAGATTTCTTGGTTTATGACAAACAATTCTCCTTTTTCCATCTGTGTTTCGTCTTATGCCAGAGTGTCCATTATCGAAGGATTCGCGTGGATTGTTGCAGTTATTTTATGATAAAGGATTTATTATGACATTATTGTATTCTCTGGTCTTTTCCTTTTGAATGTAAGAGGATCTTGCGTTTGAATGCTTTCTTCTCCAGTCTGTTACAAACCGAATGTTTATGATAGACCTTCGCACTTTTCTCATACAAGTCTTCCCCCTACTCACCCTTTATTGCAACTCATTGTTTGAAGTTTATCAAGACCTCACTCGTCCATGCATGCCTGGCCTAGTTTCTGAGTTGCGACGATATTGTTCTGAGTTTTCCTCCATTTGATCACCTCTTTAAAACAAATCGTGACATTAAACTGATGGGCGTCGGGCTCTGCTCCTGTAAGCAATCCAGGAGTGACTTCCGGCACCAACAGGGTTATAAAGGTTAAGTGTTCCCATGGTTAGGGGATATTCAAGGTTTGAGGTAATAAGGATGATATGAATTATATGTGTCAAATGGTATGGGTTTTATAATCCTATAGAAATGGGGTAATTAAGGTTATAGGGGTTATCATTTAAGGGTTATCAATGGTAGTGGTTAGAGTTTATAAGAGTTATATGTTATATAAGTTAAGGAATGGGGAGTAGGGATTACAAATGTTAGGGGTTATAGAGGTTAAGTGTTCCAATGGTTAGGGGATATTAGCGATAGGGGTTATCAGGGTTTGAGATAATAAGGATCATATGAATTATATGTGTCAAAGTGTATGAGTTTTATAATTCTATAAAAACCTGGAGTAAAATGACTTAGGGGCTATACAATTATATGAGTTAAAATAGTTAGGTATTATCATTTATAAGGGTTATTGGTTATACATGTTAGGATTTTAGGAGTTTGTGGTGATCATGGTTATAATAGTTAGGTGTTATGGGGTTTTGGGTGATACAGATAGAGGTTATAAGTTTTTAGGGGATATGGGTTAAATTGGAGGTTATATTGAGTTAGAGATGATAATTTTTACAATGGTTAAGTATTATAATGGTTAAATAGATTAACACTAAACAATGCATGTGTTAGTGTTATGGTTATAATAGTCATGGGATATATGCCTTGAGGTTTATATTAAAAGGTTTTAAAGATGGGGGTTTCTACAAGCTACATGTAAGTATTCATTAGGATTATGTATTGGGTTATACATGTTAGGGGATAGTATTTATAAGGTTGGGAATTCAGGAGTTGTAGGGGTTAAGGTTATTGAGGTTACAATGATTTAGAATTAAAATTTTATATGGATTATGGTTTATATTGGTTATAAATGATAAAGAGTAATTATTATAGGGGTTATGCATTTAAAGTTTTAGGGGTTATAATGGTGATGAGTTACATCAATTATTGTTTTAGGGTTAAGGAGGTTAAGGGTGACAATGGTTAAAAATGTAAGGTGTTATATGAGCTAGTTGTCACATTGTAGATTATAGGGGTAATAAGGGTTATATAGGTTAGGAGCGAAGGGATATAGGGTTGAATGTTATAAGGGTAAGGAGTTATAAGGTTTAAAGTTAGAAGTTATAATTTTTATGGGTTTGGGGTTATAAGGATTGTTTGTTATATGGATTTAGGTTATAAGGATTGCTTGTTATATGGATTTAGGTTATAAGGGTTCAAAAAATAGGGATTCAAAGGTTATATGGGTAAGGTTTAGGGGATATAAGGATTATAAGTCTTACATGTTAGTGTTATAGGTGTTAGGGATTAAGGGTTCTAAGGTTTTGGAGTTATATTGTAGGTTATAAGGGTCGTTTTATGGGTTATAATGGTTACATATGCAAGGTTTTAAAGGTAAATATAAGGTTTAGGTGTTATAGGCTCATTATTATTAGATTTTGAGAGTTTTAGCTTCTTGATATTAAGGGTGATACACTATAGGATGAAAGAGTTTATATACATTATAGATATTGTGATGCTTAGTGGTCTTGGTGATTAAGGGTTAGTGTAAGTTATATGGATTAGTGGTTACATGTTATATGGATTCACTTTATATATACTTACACATTTGTGGTTTGCAAGGTTTAGGGATTATTATTTAGGTGTTAAAAATATTATGATTTAAGGGTTATTGAGGTTAGAGGTTATGAGTTATATGTGTTTGTGGTTGAATATTACGAGATATAAGGGTTAGGGGTTCTAGCATTTACAAGTTTTAGGGGTTATATTATGGGGATATAATGGGTAATAATTATGAGTTATGGTTTATATGAGTTATTTAAGTTAGATATTTTATTAAATATTAGGGGTGAGAGGTGTTCTATGGCTTTTCTATTAGCGGTCATAGAGGGTAAGTGTTATAGATACTATAGAAGTTAAGGGTTCACGATTATATATTTTCTAAGGATTATTGATATTGTGAGTAAACACCTACAGGGTTTAAGAATTATATGTGTTAAGAGTTATGGATGTTAAGAGTTATTTAATAAGGGGTTAGGTGTAAGAAGTTATCAAAGTTAAGGTTTAGGAGTTAGGAGTTTTGAGATTAAAGTTTATAAGCTAGTAGTTAGGGGTTATATGGATTAGGGTTTATAATGGTTAGGTGTTATAAGGGTTAGGGAATTTAGGTGTCATGGATTAAGCACTAGGTGTTGATAGTTATATGGGTTAGGTATTTTATGGTTTATATGGGTTATGAATTATATTATTAATTACAAGGGTTATAAATTACATTAGAAATTAGGGTTTAAATGTATTAGAAATAGGGTTGATTTTTTTTAATATGGGTAATACAAGTGATGACCAAGTGAATTGAGTTTATAGGTTTCAAACTAGGGTTATAGTGGTTATCTAGGTTGTTGGCAAAATGTTCTACATGTTAAGGAATATATGAGTTAAGGGTGATACATCTTACAAGGGTTATTAGTAATACAACTATACATATTTGGGGGTATAAGGGTTATATATGTATAGGATTTAGAGAATACAAGGTTTATAGTGGAGGGGTGTAAGAGAAATGGGTTATAATGGTTTGGGATATATAGATTAAAGTGATTCGAGGTCACAAGTTTTAAATGTTCTAAATATTTAGAGTTAAAGGGATTATGGATTATATAAATTAGATAGGTTATATGTTGGGGGTTATAGGGCCTCGTAGTTATAGGTGTTAAGGGTTATAAGAGTTACGATTAATATTGATTATAATGATTAAGGGTTATGGAGGTAAGTGTGATAATTGTTATAGGGATTAGTTATATTCAAAGATATAAAATATATAGGCGATAATGGTTTTAAGTGTTATGTTTTATAATAGCTAATGGTTATCAGGTAAAGAGGTTATAGGTGATAATTATGTATTAAAGATATATGTGTTAAGGGTTAATGGTTATAATACTAGTATTTAGGGGTTATATGGGATAATTATTATGGGTTATATCTATTAGGGGTTTTAGGATATAAAGGTTATAGGGATTTGGGAGTAAGGGGTTAAATAGTTTGGAGATCAATTAATGATACAGGTGATGTGTTATGGGTTATGAGGATTATAAACATTAGAGGATAAAGGTTTAGGGTTTACAAGGGTTATTATTAGGGGGGCTAAGGGTGAAATTAGTTAGTATAAGTGTTAAGATTTATTGGAGTTATAGTTGTTAACAATTAGATGATATGCGTGTAATGGATTTATGGGTTAGCAGTTAGGGTTAGAAGTTATAGTTGTGGGGGTTCAATATTTTAGGGTTAAGGTTTATTTGGATTTTGAGTTATAAGGGTTGGGGTTTATAGAGGTTAGAAGTAAGGGGTTGTATTTGTATGGGTTAAAGGGGTTAAGGGTTAGGGTAATAAGTGTTAATGGTTATGAGTTAAAAGGATTAGGGTTTATAATAATTATTAGTGATAGTTTGGAAGGGATAAGAGTTAGTGGTAATCATATTTAAGGGTCATAATGGTTATATGGTTTATGATTTATAGGTTGATGTATTATAGGCTATAGTTGATAAATTATAGAGTTAGTAGAGATGTGTTATAAGAGAAAAGAGGTTATATGTGTTATATGGTTAAGAATTAGGGACGACGAGTGTTGGAGGTAAGGGGTTATAAACATTAAGTTATAGAGTCAATGGTTATGAATTTTGAAGGTATATAGGTTATAGAAGTTATGGGTTATATTAGGGTTTATAGAGGTTAGATATGATAGGTTTAGAATTTGGGGCATTAAAGAGTTAAACATTATAGGAGTTATATTATAGCTTATGGATGATAGTGGTTATAATATTTAGCGATTATATGGTTAGAAGTTATAGAATATAGAGGTTAAGTTTTAGATGTTACAATAGTTAGGGGGAAATGAATTAAAGTGGTTAGATGTTATAGGGGTTAAGGGATGTTATAGGGTGGTATGACATATATAGGCTAGGGGTGATAAGTGTTAAGGGTTACATATATTAAAATTTAAAGGGGCCATAGATTTTAATTGATGATAATGGTTAGGAATTATAGGCACTAGGGGTCATAATGTTTATTGATTATATTAGGGTCATCATGGTTGGGGGTGATAAAAGTTAAATGGATTAGATATTAGGGGTTAGGTGTGAGGGATTATAGGGGATATAGGTTGTTATTTTATGGAATAAGGGGTTATAGAAGTTAAGGGTCATATGTCAAATGGGTGAATATTACTTATTTATTAGTTTTCAAGGGTTATATGTGTTAGTAATAATTAAAGTGAGAAGTTATAGGTGTTAGGGGTTATCGATTCACAACAATAAGTGTTAAATTTTATAGGGATTCAAGGTTATATTAGAGGTTAATGTGGGTTAGTGGTACATGGATATGGGCAATAGGGGTTATATAGATTAGGTGTTAGTGGTTACATAAATGGTTATCACGGATAATGGTTATGGCTATAGGGGTTAGGTGTTGGGAGTAATAAGGTTTAAGGATAGATTATTAATGACATTATAGATTATTAATGACATTATATGGATTATTAATGACATTATAAATAAGTAAAGTGGTTATGTGGGTTTGGACATATATGATATAATTTACGGGTTATTTTGGTTAGGTTATAGGGATTTTGGGATCTATACATTATCGGGTTTAGAGGTTGTAAGAGTTAGTGGTTATATTAGGGGTTATAAGTGATATATTTTTATCATAATTAGATATAGGGATTGTATGGTGTATATTAGGGGTACATGATTTATGGGTGATAGTGGTTATAATATTTATAGATTATAGGGTTAAATGGGTTAGAGAAAATAGAAATTATAAATTATATTTGTTAGGAGTCATATGTGTCAAGGGTTATTGACTTTAGGATTTATAGGGTTTAAGGGTTAGAATATATAGGGGTATGTATTAGAGTTAATAAGGTAAGTGTTAGTCTCTAATTTTGTCTTGGTTTAGTGAGAAACCCTTGTCCTAAACCCTCCTTGCCCATTCTTCATTTTCTGTTTTCAGTCGATTTCAATTTTTCGATTTTGGTATTTTGTGGTTTGCATTACAGTCTTTGATAATTTATTTAAGTTTGATTTTGAAAACACATTGTTTAAAATTGAGGTGTCTCCTTATATGCCGTTTGAATTTCAAATTTTCAAGTTTTGCTAAGTTCTTAAACACGCTACGGGAATAAGCCTATTCTCGTAGCGCCAAATAATCATGCCATGATATGCACCTGCCATACCGATTTCGTTATGATGACACAAATCATGGATTGAGAGTTTGCATGCGTCCACGAAAGCTTGGAAATCATTTCCAAATCCAACAGTTTCAGAATCTAATTGTTGTGTACGCGCGCAAGACTCATTTCAAATCACCTATTGCTTGATGATCATTATATGTTACCTGTTCGAGTTGGCTTAATTCAGGCTTGTAGTGAGGAATGCAGGTATCCACTCAAAGCAATGATATACACTAACAATTGTAGGTGGCTAATTTGGAACCCGAGGACGACAGTTGCATAATTGTGTTTGATGGCGCCAAAGAGGAGCGTACAGGTTGCCAAAATAGAACCAGAGGGTGTTGAACTTCTTGAAGCCTATCCTCAGATGGATCAAAGGTTCAAAGACGTCGGGTGGTTTGAGTTTCTCACCACTTTTCAGGGTTACGATGAGCATGTTTCCATGGAGTTTGCTATGAATTTCGATGGTCACGAGGTCGAAAAATTGGAGATCCGGAGAATCTTTTTGTGGAACTCATTGTAAAAGGCATTTATGTTCAATTGACACTTAATAGAAAAGGCATATGGATGGTTAGACCTTCTTTTTTCTACTCTGTTATTTCTTTATTCATGCTTGAATCCATTATTCAGATTGCAATGCATTTTGATTCTTGACTGTTAATTGATTGATGCAGGCGCGCCAACCACGGGCACGTCTGCTCTCACAGGATCTTCTTCTTCTCAGCCCGAAGAACTCCAAGATTCTTCTATTTCCCTATCGGGAAATCTGCTCCCACAGTTCTCTCGTGCGATCCCCCTCCTTGATTTATTGGGGAATCGGAACTCGTGACTTCACGAGTTCAAATGTTGAACACTAGGTTCTCGGATCCCCAAGACCCGATAGTTAGTCAACTCACTGACTTTTCCCAGGAGGGATTTCGCTACTCGCGACACCAAAATTTTGGTTCTTCAACCCCCGATACCCGAGGTACCGAAACTCTGAGGTGCATGTGTGACTTGACCCGTCCACACCCGTCACTTATCTTGGGACTTCCGCGCTATCACGACCTCGCTCCCTCATGAATTCGCTACTCGTGGGGTTGAATAACTTCCCCGTCAACTCCCGATGTCCGAGGTGTCGAGACTCGTGACCTTGTTCCCTCGTGACTTCGCGATTTCTGCGGTCAAGTTCTTGAACCTTTTCTCGCGAGGCTCCGATGCACGGTCCCACGTGTGGATCCAACGGTCCTCACGCGATCCGGATCCAATGGTTGTCCTTCTCTCGCTACTCGCATCCTCGCGACTTTGAGTACCCGACCCTTGGGTTCTCAACCTGTGAACTCCCGAGTTCGTGAGGTTTCCCAATTTCTGCCACCTGTCCCCTTCAGATGGATGGCTCATCGCCTCCTCGCCACTTCGCTGCCTCACGACCTCGCGTCTCGTGACTTTTAACGCCAAGCACTTGGGCGTTCACCCTGCGAGCTCCGAGTTCGTGAGATCTCTCGATCCTTGACACTTGTCCTCCTCATATGAACGACTATGATCCTCTCGCTCCTTCGCGGCCTCATGTCCTTGCGTCTCGCGAATTTTAACACCAATTTCTTAACCCTTCCACTTACGAGCTCCCGAGATGAGAAGTGCCACATGTCCTCCAACGGTCAGAATCTCGCTTCCTCACAACCTCGCGATCCTTGCGCCCAAATCCTCGAGTCCTTTCTCACGAGGTCCCGATACACGATCTCATGAACAATCCAACAGCTCTGACCGACTTGGATCTACGGTGCTACCCCTCCTGAGCTTTCACTCCTCTCCACGCCTACACTGTAACTACCTTTCACCTTTGGGAGATCCAACGGCTCTCAGAACTTCATGAAATCTCCTGCAAAGGTCTCGCCCGTCCGTTCTCCCCTTGAGGATTCTGCGAAATAAAGAAGTGTCTCTCCCCGAGACCTGTTTTCTCTCTCGCCAACCTGCGACGCTTCCTCCGATTTCCAATAGCAGCTTCCCTGCGCTTGTTCTTCGGTGAACTCGAAGGCCTATACCTCCTGAGCTTGGTCTCGACCTCTCAAGCCCTTCAGAGAACTTCTTGCACGCACTCCTTGCGGAAAATCTTCAATCACATCTAAGTGTTGAAGTCACTCGAATCTGCGCACTCCTGCAGCAGCAGTCTCCCAAAGCTTCAGCTCAGTGTCACGACTGAGACTCTCCTTAGCCTGCGCACTCCTTGCATGGATTTAGAAACTCACTTTCACTTCTGAGTGCTTTGAGGACAAGAGTTTACTCTCTGAGCCTTCTTTCAACGCACTCCTTTCGGACGACTCCAACTGCACTCCTTGCAGGAATCCTTGCTCAAAAGAGAAACAATTGTAACTCACCTCACTTCCTCTCAGACTTCAATCTCAACACATGAAATCATATGCACAGCATAACAACAATGCATAACAGGAAGAAATATTCATAAGCAAAGCATTCAACACACATACACAAAGAATAACACAACAGCCATGAATCTGAATCAACTTCTTCTATTAATTCAAGATCTGCACATGGGTGTTCTTTACAACTATCTGCTATTCTCCTATGCTCTCTAGATTTATTCTTTTTCTTGTTAACCATTTCAATGATACAAATGAGGGTGTCTATATTCGGGTTTTCCCTCTTCCTTCTAGAACTATTTAATATAAGAATTCAATTCTATCTACCTGCAACTGCTACTATAAATGCCTCTGTCTATCTCAGACAAGAGCGTATGGCTCGAGGTCTGATTACATTTTTACCAAGGTGCTTTCATTAAATGATCTCATTTATGTTTGCGCATCAACTTCAAGGGAAAATTTTAAAAATTCAAAAACTTGCGTTGGACGTCTTCCAGCTGTCTTCTGCTTCCATGTTGGTTTTTTTTTGCTTGTCGTGAGGGATGCTCCTGCATCATTTATACAGTGAAAATTTTGTTGTAGAGATAATTTTCAAGTTATGATATCAAGTTGATAGTTTTGTTTCTTTATGATATATTGAGACGAGAACTCTTGTGAAGTTGACAAATTGAAGACTTCATCTTCCTTTTTCTTAAATTGGTTTAGTCCATCTATGTGTCTACCTGTTTGTAATGTACCTCAAAATTTACATAAAAAATAAATAAATTTAATTTTTCTTTTATTGGGTACTTTGAGTTGATATTGTGTCTTTAAAGTTTTAGTCAATCGTCAATCATAATGTACAACAGTCCTTTGCCTTTTACTTCGCTAATAAATTTTAACAGCAATGTCACCTCTTCCTATTTCGGTATTGAGTTATATGTACGATCATAGGTACATAGCTAGGGATACCTTGTTTTCATTGCAACTTGGTATTACCCACCGTTTTCGTTTCCAAAACCCACTTTATGTTATGGGGTATAACTACTTAGAACCACTATTCTATAAATGCAATGGTCATAGATGTGAGGCCTTATGATAAACGTCCTTGTATAAATATTATTACAGGCTCTACAAGAGGAGGTTAACACTAATCAAAATACTTTTAAACCGACACTTTTGGGTATAAAATCGATCACTAATCTATACAAAAGAATTAAGTGCGCAAAGGTTAAACTTGGGTAGTTTATGGTTAATGTAAAGGTAGTTGGGTTCAACGTATAACTGGTGTAACAAGGTGATAAAAGGAATAACCCTAAGTAGGCCATACGGGTTCCTCGCCATTAATTTTCTTAGTAAATGATATAGGTCGGAACCCTCCCATCTTAAAGGCATGTCTGCAACATTTAAGGCGCTTTGAGATAAGTCTAATCGTTTCATAGATTGACCGTCGTGACCCAATGAAATGTCATCACTCACCATGTATTCATGTGGCCAGGTACGATTCCCACCCATCCTCCATTACTCCATACGAAAGGGTAACCCATAGCTTTCACTTCATTCCGGTCTTGGCTTAGTGAAGGAAAATGGAACGCACCAGACTAAACTCTGTTTTAGTTTTCCATCTTAGCATCGTGGTCATGCTTCTGTGAAATCGGACCTTGTTCCAGGTGGGAGAGTTCTTGGTAGCAAACTCCTCGACGGATAACACTGTGTGAGGTAAGTCGACTTGGTTGTTCTGGTCATTTTGCATTCGGGCCTTTCTGTCTCATCGAGTAGTTTCTGTAACTCCAGTTCACGGACAGATCCTTGGTATCATTCTTGTCTTATATCGATGTTAATATAGAAAAGGGGAAATCGGGGGTGCTCTAGCAGGGTTTAGGGTTTTTTGTAGTTTATCTCCTCTCTGTACTGGCTTTCCTGTTGAGACCGAGCCATCTTCCTCTTGTGGAAGGTCTCATCCTGATGTGTGTTGTAAACGTGCATCTGAGATATTTATTTTATTTATTTTCTTAACTGTATTGGGTCTAGCTTCCTCCGTCGGTTAATTCCTAGTTGACAGAGTTTATAACCGGGATCTTCCTTGCATGGGTGTGTAATAAACCTCTCGATACCGTATTGATCTTGAAATATTTATGCGTTTAAACATTAGGTTCACTGGTGTTATTATACCGATTATAGGTGTCATTCTAATGTCCAGAGGTGGTTTAATCCTTTCTGTTTATATTTAGACTGTTACATTGGATTGATATTTACTATTGCTTTATGCTCATTATATGCATGTTATCCCTGTTTATGATTTCCTTGGGTTAAAATACTGGTACTCGTCACTAATGGTGGGCCCCTTTGATATGCGAGGGTACCCATCAGGGAGGCACGAACTCCTCTTCCCCTTTTGGTCTAGGAGGCACATGGTTTGGTGCAATGGAGAAGGGTATAAAATCCTCTGTTATAGTTAAGTTCATCATTGACTTCTTTCTCATTACGTTATGTTCTTAAAAAAGATTATGTTATTGTTGTCGGATATTTTTTTAATGTTTCACCTTATTCGTGTAGGGTGTGATCGCGCCATGGCAGGGGAACACCCTCTTCACTCTCTCAAGAGGTACTCGGGTTCTAACTACAAAGCCCCTCCGTCTAAGTTATTACGAGTTGCATGCAACGATGATCAAGGCTATGATACTTTTAAGATCTTTCATTTCCCAGTTTTGTATTAGTTGTTTTTAAGGGTACACCCTAATTTGTATTAAAGACTAGTACTTTGAAAGTACGCCAAGCTTGCACCTGGTTAGATTCGTGATATCTAGACATTCGTTTTCCCTTAAATGATTATGAACAATGTATTGGGGTTTATTTACTATGGATTAGTATTGAAGTAACATGATTCGGAACTTACATTTCTGTGTTTAACATCCTCATCTATATTTCTGACAGTTCGGTTTTTCAAACAGAGTTGAATTCTTTTCTTGAATTGTTCTAGTTAATTTCCCAAAATTAATTACACTGTCGTCCCGATATGATTTAACTATGCACGGTATTAAACCTACAACTAGCACAGAAGTGTTGTGTTTAAGGGAGGTTCGTTCCCACTGGTACTGTGCGATTGTATTCAAAACTTCCAAGTTTTTGTTTAAGTTCGGGCACTTAATTTCTGATATAAAAATATTAATGGTAGGAGTTTAACCTGAGACTCGTTTTCCCCATTCGTAATTGTTTTTCTCTCATATGATTACTTTACTCGTTCATAGAGTATATCCTGTTTGTCCTGAATTAACACATTGTACTGTAGCTACGCTATGTGATTAATACTTAACTCATGTTCCTACTTCAGCCATTAATCAAGCATTTTATCGATCTCCTCACCAGAATTAAGATAGTTTGTTCCTACGCCGAAACTACTAAACCATACCAAAGTACCTATGCTCCATCTTTTCTGTATTACGGTCTGTGGAGTTTGTTGGATTACTTTCCTACGAATATGTTTATATATATATATATATATATTACCCGACTCTGTTATAGTCGAATTACTTCAGTGTCGTTGTATCGTTTATAAAGATTACCCATTATATAATGTATCTATGTTCATATTATACCTATACAAGTCTACATGCATATCGAATATAATCTCAGTGTTGCAGGGTATATTTGCTTATAGTTTGAACTTGTATACTTACTAGTGGAGGTTCATTGTATACTATAGTCATCTACAGGAAATATAATTTCGCCATAGAAATTGGTACGCTTGGCTACAAATACACTATGCAAGCAATTCAGTTTTCTTTTGTTCAACAGATTTAATTGAGAAGATAGTTGTAGATTGTAGTCATCAAACAACCTTTGTCTAGGTTTATGAATGCACGCTAACTTTAGGGATTTCACTATATCCGTAACCAATTTACCCCATAGAGACAGAGATATTGAAATTTGGTATGGTAGCAATTATATGATCATTAAAACAGATACTAGGAACCACTTCACTACATATTTAACATGTACAGTACCATAGATATAAAAGCATTCGGACAAATAGGGGTTAGAGTAGCATATCTGAACTAAACTTGCGGAAAAACAAAGGGAACAACCACGTTCCTCCCAACCATAGAACCGAGTAGCCAAGATCACTTGCATGGTTCACCCCCTAGCCTGACCATGAGTCCATGAGGGAAAACTTGGAAATCCCTCCTCAACAATGTCCTTCAAAATGGTAGTTTCCCCTTGCCTTACACTCATTCAGTGTTCATAACAGCAAGGAAAAAAAATCAATAGTTTTCCTTTCCAGCATACTTAGCAGCATCCTGCCTCCTCACATATGCTTATTTATCAATTTGCCTAGGTCTTTTTCCCTCCTTTGGGAATTTTCATAGCTTTCTAAATCCCTCATTTTTAGGGGCTGCCAATGGCCAATTCACTAATTTTTCACTTGTAAAAATCAGCCTAGAGGTAGTTCCAACATGTTCCCCTCTCATGGAGTCATGGTCAGCTAAATTTAACATGGTTGTCCCCTTTGCCCCCTGCAATAAATATAAAATATTATGTTTTTTCATACAAGTGTCATAGTCAAACAGCTAGACTGGACAAATCAGATCTCTTCCCAACAGTCACAAATCATTTAATACAATTATAAAATTCGAAATTCAGAATTGCCATAAATGGCAAAAAAATTCCAATTTCAAATTTACTAAAAACGGAAATAAATTTCCAGCAATTTAAATTCTAAAAATATTTTTATTTTATTTATTTTTGGGGATGTCACATCCTTTCCCCCTTCAGTAAAAAACTGTCCTCAGTGTTCTCTCCTTTCCTAGAACAAGATTGGATGAGATTTCCGCAAATCTCCTTCCAACTCCCAAGTGGCCTCCTTAGGACTAAAGTGCTTCCATTGCACCTTTACTTGAGCAACGGCTCTGTTCTGAAGTTTTATTTCTCTCCGGTTCAGAATGCGCAGGGGTCCCACCTGGAACTCGCCTTCGGGTTCCACCTGCACCAAGTTCCAATCAATCATATGAGTAAAGTCATGAATATACTTTTTCAGCAATGAAACGTGAAATACATTATGAATTCTTAGATTAGCTGGAAGTGCAAGTTGGTACGCTACGATTCCAATTCGAGCTAGTATCTCGAAGGGCCCCCAAAACCTTGGTGCCAACTTGGCACAATTCCCTAACTTCAACGAGCTTTTTTGGGCTTTGACTTTCAAATAAACATGGTCTCCTGCTTGAAATTCCAAGTGCCTTCTTTTCTGATCTGCATAACTCTTATGCCTGTCCTGTGCTTCTTTCAAGTTCTATTGTACCTTTCTTACCATGTTCTCCATTTCTTGGAGCATTTCTGGTTCGATCATGAGTCTGTCAGCCAGGTTATCCCAGCTAATTGGAGTCGTACATTTTCTGCCATACAGTATTTTGAAAGGGCTTAACTTAGTCGAAGTTTGGTACCCATTGTTATATGCAAATTCTACCAAATGTAGATAGTCTTCCCACTTGTTCGGTTTTGCTCTTATGTACATGCAGAGCATATCCTCTACGCTCTGGTTTGTCCTTTCGGTATGTCCATCCATCTGTGGATGATAACTTGTATTGAAATTCAAGTTGGTATTGAGCCCTGATAAAATTCCTTCCAAAAGGTGGATGTGAATTTTACGTCTCTATCTGAAATCACCATTTTAGGAATACATTGCAGTCTAAAGATTTCTTTCATGAATATTTCAACAATGTTTATATCTTTAAAAGTATACTTTACAGGAATGAAGTGTGCAAACTTACTGAGTTTATCGATTAAAACCATGATAGAGTCATTTTGTTTCTGAGTTTTAGGCGAGTTTGTTATAAAGTCGAGTGATATAGTCTCCCATTTCCATTCTGGTACTGGCAATGGTTGTAATAGGCCGGCTGGATGCTGGTGTTCGACCTTAACCTATTGACAATCTTGGCACCTAGCCAAGCATTCTGCTATTTTTCCCTTCATGCTAGGCCAATAAAATATTTTCCCAAGTGTTGTTATCATTTTCTGGTAACCTTGGTGGCCAGAATACGGTTTCTTATGCACTTCATCCAAGATTGTTAATTTTAACCCTGTTGAATCTGGTACGTAAAGTCTGTTCTTAAATCGTAGCAATCCCTTCTTGTTGATACTTAGATCTAGTTTATTTGAGTTCGTGGTATTGTTCGGTAATTCTACCATTATTTTAGTATAGTTTTCGTCATCAATACCTGTCGTCTTTATTCTTTCCTCCATATCACTTTCTGCCCTGCTAGTATTCATCTCAAATAACCCATGGATTCTTCTACTTAAAGCGTCCACTACTTTATTTTCCTTCCCCTTGATATGTCTGACCTCGAAGTCGAATTCGCTCAAGAAAGCTAACCACCTTGCCTGCCTTGCGTTAAGATTTGGTTGGTTAAACAGATATTTCACCCCGCTATTGTCCGTTAATAATAGGAATCTTCTGCCCATTATGTAGTGTCACCACATGTTTAAGGTGTGTATTACTGCTTCCAATTGTAAGTTATGAGTGATGTAATTTCGCTCGTGTTCTTTTAATTTCCGAGACTCATAACAAATAATGTGTCCTTCCTGAGTTAGGACACCACCTAGCCCTTCTTTACTTGCATCAACACATACAGTGAAGTATTTATCTGGGTCTACTACTTTCAATATGGGTGTCGTTGTCAATAATTCCTTTAGTTTGTTGAAGCTATCTTGACATTTCTCTGACCAGTTAAACCTGGTTCCTTTCTTTTGTAACGATGTGATAGGGTAGGCTATCTTGGAAAACCCTTCTATAAACCGACGGTAATATCCAATGATTCCTATGAACGAACGTATATCCACTACATCTTTAGGTACTAGCCATTCCATAATGGCTTTTGTCGTTTCTGGGTCTATGGCAATGCCCTCTGCTGAAATTACATGTCCAAGATATTGTATTTTTTCCTGATAGAAGTCACACTTGTCGAAATTGGAGTACAGTTTGTGCTTCCTTAACGTTTGCAGAACTATTCTTAAGTGTTCTTCATGTTCCTCCTCTGTCTTTGAATAGACCAGGATATCGTCGATGAATACTACCATGAACTTTTCCAAGTACTCACTGAAAATATTGTTCATTAGGCACATAAACGTGGTTGGGGTGTTAGTGAGTCTGAAAGGTATGACTACAAACTCGTAGTGTCCATATCTTGTCCGGAATGCTATTTGTTTATGTCCTCGTCTTTTATCCGAACTTGATGATAACCGGATCGTAAATCCAATTTTGAAAAGATCTTGCCCCCCCCTACTTGATCAAACAGATCATTTATCCTTGGTAAGGGGTATTTATTCTTAATAGTCATTTTGTTCAGTTGTCTATAATCAATACATAATCTTAGAGTACCTTCCTTCTTTTTCACAAAGAGGATTGGTGCTCCCCAAGGTGAGAAACTCAGTCTGATATACTCTTTGTCCAACAATTCCTGTAATTGTATCTTTAATTCTGTCATTTTTGGTAGACTCATCCGGTAAGGCGCCTTTAAGATAGGAGCAAAACCAGGTAACAGGTCTATGGAGAAGTCTATTTCCCTTCTAGGGGGTAATTCTGGTATCTCATCCACAAATACGTCTCTGAAATCACGTAGGATAGCAAAGTCTTCCAACTTTGGCTTATCCTCCTTTTCTTCTAGATTCGTCACTTGGATGGCATAAACTTGACATCCCTTTCTCATACATTTTTTTAGTTGCATCGCTGAAATTTTTCTGACTGATACTGGTTTTGGTATACCTTGGGTTGTCCTGGTAGTGTCGAAACCATCCTTATAGCTAAGCATCTTTGTATAACAATTTAATATTGCTTTGTGTCGTTCCAACCAATCCATCCCAATAATCATATCGTAAGATCCTAGTGGTAGGATGTTCAAATTGGTCCTTATAGTTTGAAAATCTAAGCTGAACTCCAAATCTGAAATATAGTCAATTACTTTCCTTTTAGTACCTATCGCTAGTTTCACAAGCCATGATTTTGCGTGCTTCAGTCTCTTAAGTTTATTTGACTCTATTACCTTCAGAGTAATATAGATCAATGTTGCTCTGGGGTTGATTAAAACATAAATTCGAGTGTCAAGGATTTTATTTTCGATTTCTACCACTGAGGACTGGTGGTCAGCTTATCGGTCGTCGATGGCTGCATTTATCCGATGTAGGCTCCTTCCCACGTCTCCCACTGTCGAGGCTTCTTGTTGGTTATGAACCACAGTTCTGTTTGTTGAACTCAAATGTGGGCAGTTCCTCCTGAGATGAGGCTCTCCACATTCCCAACACTTTAATGGCTCACGAGAGTTGTCCCCAAACCTCTTTGTTCCCAGGTTTACTAGTTTTCCATTGCCTTGCGTGTTCGAAGGATTGAAGTGAAAATCCCTTCTCGAAAAACTCTTTGTTGTATTCCGATAAGGAGCTGGCTGGTACCCCTTCTTTCGATGGTTCATTCGATCTTGTTCCTTATCCTTCCAGGCTTTGGGAAATTCTGACCACTGTTTATACTGGTCGTAGCACATTCGTGCTTTTCTGAATACTTCGCTCAAGGTTTTGGGGTTGTCAAACTCAATTCTGTCCTTGTGGGACTGTGGTAGAAAGCTTAGAAACCGCGGAATTTTTACTTTATCCTCACAGATGTACGATACGAACCTTAGTAGTTCCATAAATTTATTTATAAGGTCCTCCATTGCCATTTGTCCAAGTCGTAACTCGTAGAACTCCTTTGTCTTCCTTTCATAGTAACTTTCTGAAAGGTATTGTTTCTTGAAATACTTTTTAAAGTCAGACCATTCCAAATGTTTCTCCTTTAGTCCCTTAGCCAATTTCAGGTCCTGCCACCAAATGTTGGCCTTCCCTTTCAGATTGTAGATGGTCATTCTGACCTTCATGTTGCTGGAATAGTTGTATATCTGGAATTATTTTATGATGTCCAACAGCCATGCCTCAACGTCCTCTCCCGTCTTGGATTCTCCATCAAAGGTAGATGGTTTAATCTTTTTAAATTCTCCCTCGAGGTGGTCTACTTGTTTTCTTTTTCTGTCAGATTTAATCTTTTCTTCAGCTGAAGGTGTTCCTTCTGACGAGCTATCTCCTTTTTCTATTTCTGGTCCTGAGTTCTTGGATGCCCTTTTGCTGACTTCTTCCTCATGGTTATCGTCCTTTGGGATTTTCTTGGTCACTATACTGTGCAGCAGGAGTTCGTTTATTTCTTGTTGTTCTTGTTGTGCTTTCTTCAATTTTTCATTGTCTGCTTTCAAAATCTGTAATTCAACAATCAAGTTCCTCACTGTTTCTAACACTTCCGTGGGTGATCTTCCGTCACTGTTCTATCTTGGATCTCCAGGGGGTCCCTACTGCGGATTTTCTCCCATCCTGATTTCTGCATCGTCCTGAGCTGCCATAATTAACACAAAACATAAATAGCTTTCTGTTTGTAACCATAATATTTTTTTGTTAGTTTTACATAAATCAAAATATATATATATATACTAAGCAGCTATTGTGGCCCTTTCAGGTGCAGTGTTGTCACCTTTTTGATCTGATACCATATGTAATGTACCTCAAAATTTAAATAAAAATAAATTAATTAATTAATTGTTCTTTTATTCGGTACTTTGAGTTGATATTGTGTCTTTAAAGTTTCAGTCATTCATCAATCATAATGTAGAGTAGTCCTTTGCCTTTTACTTCGCTAATCGATTTTAACAATAATGTCACCTCTTCCTATTTCGATATTGAGTTATATGTACGATCATAGGTACATAGCTAGGGATACCTTGTTTTCATTGGAACTTGGTATTACCCACCGTTTTCATTTCCAAAACCCACTTTAAGTTATGGGGTATAACTACTTAGAACCACTATTCTATAAATGCAATGGTCATAGATGTGAGGCCTTATGATAAATGCCCTTGTATAAATATTATTACAGGCTCTACAAGAGGAGGTTAACACTAATCATAATACTTTTAAACCGACACTTTTGGGTATAAAATCGATCACTAATCTATACAAAAGAATTAAGTGCATAGAGGTTAAACTTGGGTAGGTTATGGTTAATGTAAAGGTAGTTGGGTTCAACGTATAATCGGTGTAACAAGGTGATAAAAGGAATAACCCTAAGTAGGCCATCCATGTTCCTCGCCATTAATTTTCTGAGTAAATGATACAGGTCAGAACCCTCCCGTCTTAAAGGCCTGTCTGTGTTAGGACCACATATTGTACCTTTTTGCCCATACTTTTTGCCATTATTATACCCTGGATCACCTGCATTTAGACTTATACTATCATTTCATCTGATCATTCCAAGGTATACAACGTCCTTTCTCATCACTACATGTCTAATCTGTTTTGCATGATATTTTACATCACTCTCGTACTTAACCATTGATTAGAAGTGCATAAGTGTCCATATTTGCAGAATAGTATTCAAGGCCGATGCTGAAACACAGAACTGCCCAGAGTCGTTGTTGAACTGATGCTGAAACACAGAAGCAGCTACATAGTTCGAGGATGCAGATGCTGAAACACGGAGCTGTCACTCAGTTCAGAAATGCAGATGCTGAAACACGGAGCTGTCACTCAGTTCAGAAGTACAGACGCTGAAACACAGAGGATATAGCCACGAGGCTGAAACACGAACCGTTAGCAGTCAAGACCGACACAGTCAGAGCGCAATTCACGTGGCTGAAACATCCCGTGAATTGCGATGCTGAACAGCAGCAGCAGCGATGAAAGGAGCTGTTACACCAGCCGTAACAACAATTACCTCGTTCAGCTCCTATATTAGCATTCGATTGCGTGAGAATAGGACATCCTATGCTGATTTAGAAAGAAGATCCGATTTAGTGTAGGATTCAGATACGCTTTGTGATGATTGTATCGAAGGTATTTCCCCT
>SNQJ01S0049041.1:35413-51290 GCA_010110895.2 Picea sitchensis | reverse complement strand
TACTACAACACTAAGTGCTTTTGGAATTGAGCATATATAGTGCATGGCTACCTTTGAAACAAAAGACTTCCCTGGGTTGATAATTTATGTTTCACTTGGTTTTTTAAAATTAATTAAGCAATTATAGTGACCAACAGTCTGCAACCTTTAAGGCGCTCTGAGATAAGTCTAATCGTTTCAGAGTTCGACCGTCGTTCCCCAATGAAATGTCAGCACTCACCATGTATTCACGTGGTCAGGTATGATTCCCACCCATCCTCCATTACTCCATACGAAAGGGTAACCCATAGATTTCACTTCATTCCGGTCTTGGGTTGGTGAAGGAAAATGGAACGCACCAGACTAAACTATATTTTAGTTTTCTGTCTTAGCATCGTGGTCATGCTTCTGTGAAATCAGACCTTGTTCCAAGTGGGAGAGTTCTTGGTAGCAAACTCCTCAATGGACAACACTGTGTGAGGTAAGTCGAATTGGTTGTTCCAGTCATTTTGCATTTGGGCCTTTCTGTCTCATCGAGTAGTTTTTGTAACTCCAGTTCACGGACAGATCCTTGCTAGCATTCTTGTCTTATATCGATGTTAATATAGAAAAGGGGAAATCGGGGGTGCTCTAGCAGGGTTTAGGGTTTTTCGTAGTTTATCTCCTCTCTGTACTGGCTTTCCTGTAGATACCAATCCATCTTCCTCTTGTGGAAGGTCTCATCCCAATGTTTGTTGTAAACGTGCATCCGAGATATTTATTTTATTTATTTTCTTAAATGTATTGGGTCTGGCTTCCTCCGTCGGTTAATTCCTAGTTGACAGAGTTTATAACTGAGATGTTCCTTGCATGGGTGTGTAATAAACCTCTCGGTACCGTATTGATCTTGAAATATTTCTTCGTTTAAACATTAGGTTCACTGGTGTTATTATACCGATTATAGGTGTCATTCTAATGTCCAGAGGCAGTTTAATCCTTTCTGTTTATATTTAGACCGTTACATTGGATTGATATTTACTATTGCTTTATGCTCATTATACGCATGTTATCCCTGTTTATGATTTCCTTGGGTTAAAATAATGGTACTCGTCACTAATGGTGGGCCCCTTTGATATGCGAGGGTACCCATCAGGGAGGAACAAACTCCTCTTCCCTTTTTGGTCTGGGAGGCACATGGTTTGGCACAATGGCGAAGGGTATAAAATCCTTTGTTACAATTAAGTTCATCATTGACTTCTTTCTCATTACGTTATGTTCTTAAAAAGGATTATGTTATTGTTGTCGGATATTTTTTTAATGTTTCACCTCATACGTGCAGGGTATGATCGCATCATGGCAGGGGAACGCCCTCTTCACTCTCTTAAGAGGTACTCAGGTTCCAACTACAAATCCCCTATGTCTAAGTTATTACGAGTTACATGCACCGATGATCAAGGCTACGATACTTTGAAGATCTTTCATTTCCCAGTTTTGTATTAGTTGTTTTTAAGGGTACACCCTAATTTGTATTAAAGACTGGTACTTCGAAAGTACGCCAAGCTTGCGCCTGGTTAGATTCGTGATATCTAGACAATTGTTTTCCCTTAAATGATTATGAACAATGTATTGGGGTTTATTTACTGTGGATTAGTATTGAAGTAACACGATTCAGAACTGACATTTCTATGTTTAACATCCTCATCTATATTTCTGAAAGTTCGGTTTGTCAAACAGAGTTGAATTCTTTTCTTGAATTGTTCTAGTTAATTTCCCAGAATTAATTACATCGTCGTCCCGATATGATTTAACTATGCACAGTATTAAACCTATGACTAGCATAGAAGTGTTGTGTTTAAGGGAGGTTCGTTCCCACTGGTACTGTGCAATTGTATTCAAAACTTCCAAGTTTTTGTTTAAGTTCGGGCACTTAATTTCTTATATAAAAATATTAATGGTAGGAGTGTAACCTGAGACTTGTTTTCCCCATTCGTAATTGTTTTTCTCTCATATGATTACTTTACTTGTTCATAGCGTATATCCTATTTGTCCTGAATTAACACATTGTACTGTAGCTACGCTATGCGATTAATACTTAACTCATGTTCCTACTTCAGCCATTAATCAAGCATTTTATCGATCTCCTCACCAGAATTAAGACAGTTTGTTCCTACGCCGGAACTACTAAACCATACCAAAGTACCTATGCTCCAACTTTTCTGTATTGGGGTCTATGGAGTTTGTTGGATTACTTTCCTATGAATATGTTTATATATATATATATATATATATATANCGTTTATAAAGATTACCGATTATATAATGTATCTCTATTCATATTATACCTATACAAGTCTACATGCATATCGAATATAATCTCAGTGTTGTAGGGTATATTTGCTTATAGTTTGAACTTGTATACTTACTAGTGGAGGTTCATTTTATACTATAGTCATCTACAGGAAATATAATTTCGCCATAGAAATTGGTACGCTTGGCTACAAATACACTATGCAAGCAATTTAGTTTTCTTTTGTTCAACAGATTTAATTGAGAAGATAGTTGTAGACTGTAGTCATCGAACAACCTTTGTCTAGGTTTATGAATGCATGCTAACTTTAGGGATTTCACTATATCCATAACCAATTTACCCCACAAAGACAGAGATATTGAAATTCGGTACAGTAGCAATTATATGATCATTAAAATAGATACTAGGAACCACTTCACTACAGATTTAACATGTACAGTTCCATAGATATAAAAGCATTCAGACAGATAGGGGTTAGAGTAGCATATCTGAACTAAACTTGCGGAAAAACAAAGGGAACAACCACGTTCCTTCCAACCATAGAACCGAGTAGCCAAGATCACTTGCACGGTTCACCCCCTAGCCTGACCATGAGTCCATGAGGGAAAACTTGGAAATCCCTTCTCAGCAATGTCCTTCAAAACGATAGTTTCCCCTTGCTTTACACCCATTCAATGTTCATAACAACAAGGAAAAAAAATCAATAGTTTTCCTTTCCAACATACTTAGCAGCGTCTTGCCTCCTCACATATGCGTATTTATCAATTTGCCTAGGTCTTTTTCTCTCCTTTGGGAATTTTCGCAGCTTTCTAAATCCTTGATTTTCAATGGCTGCCAATGGCCAATTCATTGATTTGCCACTTGTAAAAATCAGCCTAGAGGTAGTTCCAACATGTTCCCCTCTCATGGAATCATGGTCAGCTAAATTTAACATGGTTGTCCCCTTTGCCCACTGCAATAAATATAAAATATTATGTTTTTTCATACAAGTGTCATATTCAAACAGCTAGTTGGGACAAATCATATCTCTGCCCAACAGTCAAAAATCATTTAATACAATTATAAAATTCGAAATTCAGAATTGCCATAAATGGCAAAAATTTTCCAATTTCGAATTTACTAAAAACGGAAATAAATTTCCAGCAATTTAAATTCTAAAAATGTTTTTTATTTTCTTTATTTTTGGGGATGGCACACTATTATTCAGCCAGTGGGATATGCTATGTTTTGATCTTGATTTTCATTTCATGCTGTAATCTTGACCCAGTTTTCAACCACCCTACAAAAACCAAATCATAAAACCTTAAAAATACTTTGCAATAAACGAATGATGTCCTAACTTGCCCTCTCACAGTCAAGTGCAACTTTAGGGACTAACAGTAAGGATTGATAAAGTTTAGAAGTTACATGCAACCATTAGCATACTTAATAATTCCTCTCCTCTCCCGTAATAGATTATATTAAATCAAGATTTAGTTCAAGAATTATATACAACTTGTATTGATATTACCTATTACTTGTTTGGGGTTGGTTACTTGATCTTTGTTTCTATTTGATGTGTGTATGAGATTTTGATACAACTATTACCAACCAATTGCATACCAAGTACTTAGGTAGTCCTTTAGCATATCTATTGTTTATAACTTTATATAGCCACTGCTTATTTGTTTTTAGCCTTGCTTTATGAACATTGGGTATGTCTTACAATATTTTTCAGATAAGTGATATGTGGCCAAGAACTCCTTATGGTGAAAAAGAGCTATTATGGACTAAATGTTAAGAAGTTCTAAATTTCTCATTTATGGTCGTAGTTTCAATCCTGTAATTACTACTCAAGTCATATAAAATATGGCATTTTCTATAAGCTCTGAATGTTTATGCTTTTGGGTAAAGCTTTTGGATAAAAGTGTGAGGTCTACAAAAATGATAGATCTACCACCATGAAGTTCAATAATGCCAATGTCTATGAAAATTGTTTATCATGTTATGTCAATCACATCACCTTTTACCTCAAAATAACCAAACCAAGTGTTTCTTATGATTTTACAAGCTCCTCTAGAAAAAGCGCATGCAAGCATTCAACCAAACCCATATGTTGTAGTAATCAAAGTATTTCCGCAATCAACGAGAAGTCATGTTGAGTGGTAAGAACCATGTTGAACCGCTAAATTTGAATAAGTTCACCTAAGTAATGCTTAGTGTTGGGAAGTAGAGAATTCAGACTAACATGTTTCTCCATGCCATCAAACAAACGGCATGCAATGCATCCCTATCTCCTTTTTTAAAAAACAAGCGAGAGGTATGTGCTAATTTGCCACAATAGTCTTCAAATTCATTCAAGTGAAATACAAATAATTGCAGAATTTGGGAATATTTTGTGATGTACTTATTTGTTCATTGTTTCCTTGCAAGAATATTACAAAAGATTCATATTCCACCAAACATTCACCTGGTTGATCACCTCAGAGAGAAGAGTATCCTAGTTCTAAACATATACCTCCATCTCTGGATGGATGCCTAACGAAACAAAATCAACCAACCATGAAGAAGTTCAGAAAACATGGGATATTTTCTTGATATGGATCAGAAGAAACATTCATGTTCGCTAAAAGTGTCATGCGATGAAATGGGAGAATGTGAAATTATAGTTGAAGCAGGTATCCTTGAGTTTTGTTGTCGTCCATTTAAAATAGTACTAGTGAATTTTTTTGGGAATTTCTATAGTTTTCTTTGGGCATGTAATAGAAATTTAGATCATAATAAAAACTTTTGAATTCATTAAATCTATTGGGGTTGGGATTGTTATTGTAATATATGTGCTATTGGGTTTGGGATTGTGGGATTTTTATTGTAATATATGTGCGAGCTCTTGGAATTAGGGTTGTTCGTGACCTCTTGCATGCTCGAATAGAATAGGTGAATATCACTCTTGTACTTAGATATCACCAGATTGTACTTAGATAAGATGAGGAGATATTTTATTTGATGTGTGTGTGAGAGTTTGATACAACTATTACCAACCAATGTGAGATCATTGCATATCAACTACTTAGGTAGTCCTTTAGCATTTTTGTTGTTTATAAATTTATATAGCCATTGCTTAATTGTATTTAGTGTTTCTTTATGAACATTGGGTATATCTTACAATATTTTCTAGATAAGTGATATGTGGCCAAGAACTCCTTATGGTGAAAAAAAACTATTATGGAGTGAATGTTAAAAAGTTCTAAATTTCTCATTTATGGTTCTAAATTTCTCATTTATGGTCATAGTTTCAAGTGTAATTACTACTCAAGTCATATAAAATATGGCAATTTATGGTTCTAAATTTCTCATTTATGGTCATAGTTTCAATCGTGTAATTACTACTCAAGTCATATAAAATATGGCATTTTCTATAGGCTCTAAATGCTCATGTTTTTGGCTAAATGTAGTATACCTAGGGAGGTACCCAATGGGAATGTAGTTATATTTTATTAGTGGAAGTCATTTAATATATGAGAATGTGGTCATTCAATGTAAGATAGACTAGGTCCACTATATTAATAAAGGCCCACTATGGTAGTTAAATGTAATAAATGTCAGAAGGCTCTCGAAAGTTCCTAGGAGATATGGAGAGATATATAAAGAAGTGTAAGCAATGTAATGAAGCATAGTGAAGAATATTGTGATTGTACAAGCAAGTATTGCTTGAGGAGTTTTATCCTTCCATAAGGATTAATATATGGTGTTACCCTACCTCAAGGGTTTTCTCTATTTCTTGTATTCATGTTACGGTGAATGGTTTATGGTTTATTATTGGTTATTTCTGAAGGATATTTGCAGATCTGGTATAGGTACTTAACAATCGGTATCAGAGCATTTTCCTTGGCCAAAGTAGGAAAAAAAAAGTTCTCTTTTTGCAGATTTTTTTCTAGGGAAGAAAAAGAGGGAGGCACACTTCAGGTTCATATATGAAGCTTTAAGAGATGAATTTGGAAAAAAAAATTGGGTATTTGAAATCCTCTCTGAAAAATACCCAATTTAAAAAAAAAAATCAGCCAAAACGGAGTTTAGAAAGTAAAGTTATGAGCATTTTAAATTCAACGGTTTTTCAGGGTTTTTTCCGGAAAAAACCGTGATTTTTTGTCGTAACTTATTGTTCTATTTTTTAGGTTTTTCATGTCAAGATGTATTTTACAGATAAATGTGATGGCCCTAGTATTGAATCATTCATTAAATAAATAAATACAACATGGGAAGAGAATTGGCCCCATTGGGTAGATCTCATATTCCAAGGTGATGTTGCCATTTGGTGGAAATCGCTTGATTATAAGGAGATGATGACACTCTCCAATGAATAATTTGAAAAAATATTGTTAGACAAGTAGTCTCATGGAAAAAATAAGGATACAGAGAGAACCAAGATTTTATTTTCATGTGACAAATCTATATTACATTTTCATGGTTGTATTCATAAAGAAAATATCATTGTTTCTATTAACCCTAGTTGCATGCATAATTTTATCAATGTTCAGTTGGTTAATAGATTGCAAACTCCACTAAAGAATATTCCAAGCACATAGGTTGAGGGTGAAAATGTTGAAATTTTTAAAGATTTGAAGATTACCATGGATAAATATATGTTGCATTCAGATTTTCATGCTATGGATATGGATGAAGTGGATATTGTTTTGGGATATCCTTGGATCGAATCAGTAGGTACCATTAATATTAATGTGAAAAAGAAGTTTTTGAAGTTGTGGTACAAGAAAAAGAAAATCACATTGCAGGATGTGTCTCTCAGTAAGAAATATGGGCCCATGGAAGCTAGGAAAGAAGTTGTTGTCGAGTCTAAAGTTGAATCAGAGGCAGAGTCTACAGAAGGAGATGAAGCAAAACTACAAGAATGACATAATGAAGAAGATAAGGAGGTCATTGACTCAAAGGCACAAAGTGTTGCAGATTTGAAGAAAAAAGAACAAATTCATACAGTTGTTGTATATCGCCATCCACATCATATAGAGACACAACAACCATCAAGGCAAGGGCGTGTGCATTAACATATTTATGCACCAGCAGGGCACGTCAGAAACCGATCAAGAGGTGCATGGAGGACTACCAGCACTACGGGAAGAGCTCAATCTATAGAAATAATCCCATGGCAACCCCGACATGATGCAGAGCAAGATCAGAGTGGAAAGGTCGTAGATAGGCATCATGTTCGACTTCCATTGGGATGGATGGATGGTCATACTTGGTACCAGCTGGCTACATTGCTTAACCAGTCATATTGTATGGTTTTTTCTCATGTTTCGAGGACGAAACATGTGAAGGGGGATGGAATGTAGTATACCTAGGGAGGTAATATGGGGTACCTAGGGAGGTACCCAATGGGAATGTAGTTATGTGTTATTAGTGGAAGTCATTTAATATATGAGAATGTGGTCATTCAATGTAAGGTGGACTAGGTCCATTATATTAATAAAGGCCCAGTATGATAGTTAAATGTAATAAATGTGAAAAGGCTCTCTAGAAGGTTCCTAGGAGATAGGGAGAGCTATATAAAGAAGTGTAAGCAATGCAATGAAACATAGTGAAGAATATTGTGATTGTACAAGCAAGGATTGCTTGAGGAGTTTTATCCTTCCATAAAGATTAATATTTGGTGTTACCCTATCTCAAGGGTTTTCTCTATTTCTTGTGTTCATGTTACGGTGAATGGTTTATGGTTTATTATTGGTTATTTCTGAAGCATATTTGCAGATCTGGTATAGGTACTTAACACTAAAAGTGTGAGGTCTACAAAAGTAATAGATCTACCACCATGAAGTTCAATAATGGAAAAATGTTGATCATGTTATGCCAATCACATCACCTTTTTCCTCAAAACAGCGAAACCAAGTGTTTCTTATTATTTTACAAGCTCCTCTACAAAAGACGTTATGATTTTACAAGCTCCTCTACAAAAAGCGCATGCAAGTATTCAACCAAACCCATATGTTGTAGTAATCAAAGTATTGCCACAATCAACGGGAGAATATTCAAAGTCAACATATGCAATGATAACCCAAGCTCTCGTCATGTTGAGTGGTAAGAACCATGTTGAACCACTAAATCTGAATAAGTTCACCTGAGTAATGCTTAGTGTTGGGAAGCATAGTATTCAGACTAACATTTTTCTCCATGCCATCAACAAAAGGCAGGCAAAGCATCCCTAGCTCTCTTTTTTTCGAAAAACAAGCAAGAGGTATGTGCTATTTTTTTTAAAAACAAGCAAGAGGTATGTGCTAATTTTCCACAATAATCTTCAAATTCATTTAAGCGAAATACAAATAATTGCAAAATTTGGGGATTTTTTTATGTGCTTATTTGTTCATTGTGTCCTTGCAGGATTATTACAAAATATGCATATTCTACCAAATAGTCACCTGGTTGATCACCTCAGAGAGAAAAGTATCTTAGTTCTAAGCATATGCCTCCACCTCCTAACGAAACAAAATCAACCAACCATTAAAAAATTGGATGAGAAGTTCAGAAAACATGGGATATTTTCTTGATAAGGATCAGAAGAAACATTCATGTTCACTAAAAGTTTTATGTGATGAAATGGGAGAATGTGAAACTATACTTGAAGCAGGTATCCTTGTTGCCCATGAATTTTTTTGGAATTTCTATAGTTTTCTTTGGACCTGTAATAAAAATTTAGATCATAATAAAAACTTTTGAATTCATTAAATCTATTGGGGTTGGTATTGTTATTGTAATATGTGTGTGTGCTCTTGGAATTAGGGTTGTTCGTGAATATCACTCTTGTACTTAGATATCACCAGATTATACTTAGATAAGATGAGGAGCTATTGACATTGAATAGAGATTGTGGTGTTGAATTTTTCAGAAATTTTATAGTTGCAAAATCCATTCTCGACATGTTTGTCACGCCCAACTCAGAATAAGGTGGAACTCTATTATCTAATGCTTGTGTCTATTTTATTATTGAATTTCTGGCCCTCAACTACTCAACTGTATTATTGGATTATTGAATTTCTGGCCCTCAACTACTCAACTGTATTAAAAACGGGAGGATTGAAAATGATTAGTTCCACCCATCTACTATTTTCCATGGTGAATAAATAGATACCTTGATCAGTTGGTGACGCAATAAAAGCCACGGTGTTCTATTGAGAAAAAATCCTATAGAACTGATATGGTACGGTCTGACCAGTCTCGTGAGTTCAGATATTTTATATTAATATAAAAAGAAAATTTAAAAATTAAATCTAAAAGATACATAATATTATAATATATAAACTTCAAATTTTCTATTTAAAATTTAAATAATATTTTTTTTAAAATTAAACTTTTAACTGTTTTTAAAAGATACATAATATTATAAAATAAATTTTAAAAGATTTATTGAAAATTTAAATAATAATAAGGAATAGAATAAATTAGATTTATGAACCAACAAAATTAATTTAAAAAATCTATATAATAATTAAAAATATATATACAATTTATAAAAAACAAAATTAGTTTAAAAAATCTAGATAATAATTAAAAGAAAACTATACAAATTATAAAAAAAAATTAATGAGATACCAATTTATATAGAAAAAAAAAATTAATGAGATACCAATTTATATAGAAAGTTGTTGCACTCTTTATCCTCATTTATAATCTAATAGGAATATTAAAAAATTTAGATATTTAATTTTTAAATAATCTATATATTCATTTTTAAAAGGTTTTTTAAATCTAATAATTATAAATTTTGAAATTATTTCTATTATATAAAATTTCTATGCCATTTAAATTTAAATTAAAAATTATATGCCATTTAAATTTAAATTTGTGAATTAATAATCAAATAAAAGCAATATCTTTATGTTAGTAACTAAAATTGAAATTTAGTCATGCATTAAATTCAAATAATTAAAATTTAACAAATTTCATTCATAATATTAATTTTAAAAAAGAAACACCAATATACTATTGAAATAATAAAAATATTCTATTTATTTATTCCATTCAAATAATTAAAATGTTATATTTATTTCCTATAGATGACACTTACTCTAGCACTCAATAGATGACATATATGTGAGGCCTACATCTAGGATGTTGTGTCCCATGATACCAGTAAAGTTCTAGTCTTTTACTTCTACCAATGCCATGCATGTAGCTATTACATTTCATTTATGATACTTACAACTTGTTGCACTTCATTGCAATACCATTTCCAAACAATTATGTCATATTAATATATTACTAATATTAAGAGACTAAGACTGTAACTGAGAAAAAATGTTATGTAAAAGAAATCTACTACTATGATTTTCAAGCTGATTATTAAATCATTCCTGTGTATAAAATTTAATCATTTATTTACTAATTTTTTATTAAAAATAATATTCCAATAAAAAAAATAACAAATTAAATTTACCTAAAAATTGAGATTAAGGTTCACAATAATTTGATTGATTATTTGATTACTTAATTTATAGAAACTCAGATCGCTCGTTAGAGCCAAAGAAACATGGTAAATTTACCTTGAACTTTTGAAGTGAGGACATTTGATGAGGCCATGTACGCACTGAAAATAGAATACAAGTTCTATTTAATATTTGAATAATAAACTATTTAATATTTGAATAATAAATAGATGGCCAACTTGACGTGGGAATCCAGTATGTTATTTTCTTTTAATTCAAAAGCTTGAATTATTCGGTTATTCAAATAGTGTTGGGTTTGTATTCTAGTTTGAAATTGACGATAAATACATCTGAGATTGTTCTCTACATCTGTAGTAGTTTCCATTGTAAGGATAAGAATATGAGTAAACAAATCTTCTTTCTGATTATAAATTTGAAAAAAAATTGGTAGGAATTTTAGATATGGTTAATGTTTATTTCGGACAATGTCCTAAGAAGTTTTACCAGATTCTACAATTATCATTTATCACAAGGGAATGACGCTGGACAATCAGAAATCAATCTCAAAGTTAACGATAAGAGTGAAGTTGAATAGCAAACAAACTCACAAGAGCAGCAGGACGCCTCTCGGAGAATAGCAACTATGAGTTGGAAGCAAGAAACGCCCAACTAGAAGGCGGGCTTTATAATTACCATGAATTTGAAACAAGAATCTCAAACAAGTCGTCATGGAGGTGGATAAGAGGAAAATAGCTCTGAAAATGAAGCTCTTCAAAGCATGGATGAGACTTGAACATTTATCCTAAGAGCAGTTACTAATAGAAAATTCTATCACCTAACATACATTTCTAAGTCTATTCTAAATAAATGCTATAATTACTCTGTTATAATACCCATTGAAGGATAAATGAAAGGCTGAAAGATAAATGATTAGGATAGTAGCAAACAACCACCAACCAACCAGTTAATAAGAGGAAATTCACAATAATTGCAAGTTAAATCTTACCTGTAGCCTCCATCCAAGTATGATCAATGGCTTGTTGGTCTGTGAAACAGTCCCTCTCTGCAGTTGGTACCATTTCCCGAGATACTGCTCCAAAGTCCTGAATCTGTGTTTTGTATTTCATATTGGTCAGAATTCTGCATGTTACAGAAAGAACTCCTATAAAGAATGTTGAAATTTAATCATGCATCTCTCTGGCCTATTTGGCCAGTAAGGAATTCGTCTGGTAAAAGAAAGAGTTACTACAAAATGTTGGAAAAATTTAATCGTACCTACTCTGGCTATTTGTATTCATACTAGTGAGAATTCAAATGTTGTAAAGAAAGAGTTGCTATAAAAATGCTGGAAATTTAATCACCCCTTCTCTGTCATATATATCATGTAGCTTTAGTGCAGAGTGTGATGACTCCAACAAACAAGCAGACTTTGAAACAAGAATGATATAGGACTGTGGTACCTCCCCTCAATTACGTATACACTACATGTTTTTTGGACTGGAGAATATTCATTATATTTAGAACTCTAGACCTTTTTCTGCTGAATATTCATTATATTTAGAACTCTAGACCTTTTTCTGCTCTGATGTAATAAAAATCCAGGCAGAAGAATACTTTCTCGTGCAATTAGGTTGTAAATATCTCTATGGGATTTTCTGAATTTTCTGTATTGATTTTATATGCCTAGAATACTTTTTTTCTAAATTTTAGTCGATGAGAAACTGAAACTGATCCGTTCTGTATTGATTTTATATGCCTAGAATACTTTTTTTCTAAATTTTAGTCGATGAGAAACTGAAACTGATCCGTAATAGATCATCCTATGGCCTTGATCCGTAATAGATCATCCTATGGTCTTAATAGATCTAAATGGTCTTAACAGATGATCTAAATGATATATAGACTATAAAGGGCTGATCATTTGATAAGATTTGTGCAGGTTCCACCATGAATAATTCAACCCACATAGTGGATGAGAAGAAAAAGTTAAAGAAAAATGAGATTAATAATAAACACAACACAGAGAGCCACTCAACAGTACAATGATGAATTGACCGAAAGACTAACAGAGACACATAGAAAGAAATAAAGACAGATATAAGTTAAAAGGGAAAATAGAGAGGTCTTTCTTGTTTTAATCTCTTCGATTCTTTAGTTTCTGATAAAAAAGATTCAGCTCGAATTGGAGTTCTGGTAGGACTAGGATTTCCATGTAAGATCAATTAAACAATACGAAAACCCTAATTTACTGGGTGTCGATGAGGAAGGACATGAATTTGTTGTTTAGACAAACAAGAAAACCTAATTTAATATCTTTTTTCTAGATATAGAAGGCATACCGCATCCGATCCTCTTGCTTGCATTTGTTGATTCTTCTGTTGCTAACGCATCCTAATCTTCTTGAACCGCATGTGTTACACAGAGATTTCCAGGATCAAAATACCAGCGTTAGTTCATGAAAATTCATGAGGTTCCTAAAAAAACTACACAACAAAAAAAAAATATAAGCAAATTAACCTTTGTTGCATTTCTCCATAGCAGCAATTCAACGCAAGTCCTAACCAACTGTTCTGTCTGGAACACAATTCTAGAATTCAAAGGTTAAACGTTGGGCTGACACCAATACTGAGAAGGATTCATAGCTTCTATCTCCCAGGATTTTTCTGAAAATGGAGTTGGGCCACAGCATGGACAATGAGCTACAATCTATGGTCCAATGGTCCAAAGAAGAGAATGAATCTTCGAATTGAATAAAATCAAATAAGAGTCTACCCATTTTTTTTTAACACATGCAAGGCCTCCTTTTTATTGTACACGCTTCACTTTCTATTCCCTGCCTTCGGCTTTTTTTCATTTTCTCTCCAACGTCTATATCACTTGCTTTTCTTCAACGTCCATATCTACTTACGTCTGCCTTCGGCTTTTCTCATTTTCTCTCCAACGTCTATATCGCTTGCTTTTTCTTCAACGTCCATATCTACTTACGTTGTCTCTCCAACGGCTATATCGCTTGCTTTTTCTTCAACGGCCATATCTACATACGTTTAAATATCTGTCTTTATATTTTGTTTAAATGGTAATAAATCTTAATATCTTCTTTGTATTTGTATTATGTTTGAATGGCCCTAAAAGGGTTTAGGGAGGCACGTTTATGCAATCATAAAAGAGTTTTAGGATTATTAATGATGGTTTGTGGGTATGTTAATGGGAATGGTTTTGTATTATGATTAGTGGTTAAAAGGGTTTATGGAGTATTTTTCTATCAAAAGAATTTGGGTTATGGTTTATAGGTTTTGATTTTGAGAAAGGCTTGAATTGTGGTTTCCTAGTTGGGATATAGAGCTACCATGTAAACATATTTGAATTTAAAATTATTAAGTCTTTGTGTGTAGATCTATGATGTGTGTAAAGAAAAGTGTATAACCTCTAAAAATTTATTTTTTTCTAAATACATGTAAACATCATTTATTTTCATTCATAACACATATCCAATGTACAATCTACTAGATATGAATAACATCACTTGTTACATTAATTGTTAAATACCCTTTTAAGATTTAGAATGTGTAAACTTAACAAATATCAAAAGTGCAATCCAAATGGAAGTGAACATCATCTAGTTGCTAAACTTAACACATGTCTATACTCTAAGGTACAATCCAAATAAATATGCACATCATATTTTTGTTTAAATAAATTCATCTTATTCTTTTAAGATTTATAATATGTTTACTACAGTAAAATAATTATATCCAATTCATGGTTGGGGTGAATTTATTTTTTAGTCCATTTTTATCTTTAAATAAATTCATATCCTTTTAAGATTTACAATATGTCTACTACTTAAAATAATTATTTTTTTCCCAAGAAAAAAATCATTTATATTCCTTCATAGAAATAAGCATGTTACGAAAATTCAGAGACCTTACATAGCAGGCCTTTTTTTTCCAAAAAAAGACTACCTCTATGCTTTTCACCTTTCATACATCCTATTAGAAAACATGGTACTTTTCATCTTCAAGCGTCCTATTACAAAACATGGGACTGTTCATTTGCATATCCTTCCCAGCAAAAAGATGTGTGCAAGGCTATTCAAAAACGAAATTCCATTGCTTCAATTTTGTAACCATCCACGAACTCATAGAAGGCAAAGGCACCATTCGGAAATTCCAAGGTTTGCTTTGAGAGCTCATCAACTTTATAGTTGATCTCACGTAAGATGTGATGAAAAGAAAACCATTCAAAATCCCTTAAGCTAGATTTGATGTCTCTCATAATATTATCCAAGTTTGGGTTTTGAATGGATATTTTGCCACTTGCCCAATCAATAGCCATTTTGGAATCACCGAACACCTGGAGATTTTCCAAATCTTTTTCTTTAGCAGCTTCTAGAAGAACCCAAAGAGTTATAATCTCTGCTCTACTGTTAGTGCCACCTCCCAGGGCATATCGTATGTGGATATAGTGAGAGTGGTTGATAAAAAGGACTACTCCTACTCCACATTTAGGCGGATGGCCTTGACATACCCCATCGAAATATCCCTAGGGTACAACATAGTCAATTGAAGGAGGAATCAAATTTCGTGACTTTGGCAACTTCTGTTATTTTTTTAAGTCTTCGACCATGTTGAGCGTAAGAGTCGTTGTGACCTCGGGAGGGATAGACTTATCCTTGAATATGGCATTGTTCCTTTCCCACCTAATGTTGGATACCATTGTACTAGGCAACCCTCAATATAGAGAAATTGATATGTCATACACCCAAGATTTAAAACAATCTTCCAACGTGTCTTTATTCCAATAAGCATGTGCTTTTAGCTTATCTTTTATAGTAAGTGATACCTGGTTTGCATAAGGGCAAGAAACGAATAGATAAGTAACGGTCTCATAATTTGACAAACAAAGGGGACATCTACTTGGTCCACACCACCCTCTCTTCAATCCATTGTCCCATGTTAGCCAAAAGGTAATTTTACACCTCAGAGGGGCTCTGAACTTCCAAAGTGGTTTCCACCACCGTGATTTAGGGGCAATGAATCTCTCCTCGACCCAATATTGGTATCCCAATTTGACAGTGTATGATCCATTACAGGGGTTTTGGGACCAACAAAAGGAGTCCTCAGACTCCTCATCCAATGAGACAAATTTTTCACACAACAGTTTGACGTAAGAGTCCCATTCATCATGAAAATCCCCA
>SNQJ01S0049041.1:17091-32372 GCA_010110895.2 Picea sitchensis | reverse complement strand
ATGAGATATTAATTTCTATAAGTTGTTGCACTCTTTATCCTTATTTATAATTTAATAGGAATATTAAGAATTTTAGATATTTAATTTTTAAATAATTTATATATTTATTTTTAAAAGAATTTTTAAATCTAATAATTATACATTTTGAAATTATTCTTATTCTTAAAAAAATTTATGCAATTTAAATTTAAATTTGTGAATTAATAGTCAAATAAAAGCAATATCTTTATATTAGTAATTAAAATTGAAATTTAATCATGCATTCAAGTAATTAAAATTTAACAAACTTCATATATAATATTAATTTTAAAAAATAAACACCAATATATAATTAAAATAATAAAAATGTTTTATTTATTTGTTTCATTGAAATAATAAAAATGTTCTACTTATTTCTTATAGATGACACTTACTCTAGTACTCAATAGATGACATATATGTGAGGCCTACATGAAAATGTTATGTTCCATGATACCAGTAAAGCCCTCGTCTTCTACTTCTACCAATGCCATGAATATAGCTATTCCATTTCATTTATGATACTTACAACTTGTTACACTTCACTGCAACACCGTTTCCAAGAAATGATGTCATATTAATATATTACTAATATTAAGAGACTAAGACTGCAACAGAGAAAAAAATGTTATGTAAAAGAAATCTACTACTATGATTTTCAAGCTGATTATTAAATCATTCCTGTGTATAAAATTTAATCATTTATTTACTAATTTCTTATTAAAAATAATTTAAAATAATATTTCAATAAAAAAATAACAAATTAAATTTACTTAAAAATTGAGATTAAGGTTCACAATAATTTGATTTGATTACTAAATTTATAGAAACTCACTACTATGATTTTCAAGCTGATTATTAAATCATTCCTGTGTATAAAATTTAATCATTTATTTACTAATTTCTTATTAAAAATAATTTAAAATAATATTCCAATAAAAAAATAACAAATTAAATTTACTTAAAAATTGAGATTAAGGTTCACAATAATTTGATTTGATTACTAAATTTATAGAAACTCAGATCGCTCGTTAGAGCCAAAGAAACATGGTAAATTTACCTTGAACTTTTGAAGTGAGGACATTTGATGAGGCGATGTACGAACTGAAAATAGAATACAAGTTCTATTTAATATTTGAATAATAAACTATTTAATATTTGAATAATAAATAGATGGCCAGCTTGACGAGGGAATCCAGTATGTTATTTCCAGTATGTTATTTTCTTTTAATTCAAAAGCTTGAATTATTCGGTTATTCAAATAGTGGTGTGTCTGTATTCTAGTTTGAAATTGACAATAAATACATCTGAGATTGTTCTCTACATCTGTAGTAGTTTCCATTGTAAGGATAAGAATATGAGTAAACAAATCTTCTTTCTGATTATAAATTTGAAAAAAAATTGGTAGGATTTTTAGATATGGTTAATGTTTATTCCGGACAATGTCCTAAGAAGTTTTACCAGATTCTACAACTATCATTTATCACAAGGGAATGACGCTGGACAATCAGAAATCAATCTCAAAGTTAACTAATCAAAACGATAAGAGTGAAGTTGAATAACAAACAAACTCACAAGAGCAGCAGGACGCCTCTCGGAAAATAGCAACTATGAGTTGGAAGCAAGAAACGCCCAACTAGAAGGCGGGCTTTATAATTACCATGAATTTGAAACAAGAATCTCAAACAAGTCGTCATGAAGGTGGATAAGAGGAAAATAGCTCTGAAAATGAAGCTCTTCAAAGCAAGGATGAGACTTGAACATTTATCCTAAGAGCAGTTACTAATAGAAAATTCTATACATTTATCCTAATAGCAGCTACTCATAGAAAATTCTATCACCTAACATACATTTCTAAGTCTATTCTAAATAAATGCTATAATTACTCTGTTATAATACCCATTGAAGGATAAATGAAAGGCTACTAAAGGCTGAAAGATAAATGATTAGGATAGTAGCAAACAACCACCAACCAGTTAATAAGAGGAAATTCACAGTCAAGTTGCAAGTTAAATCTTACTGTATAGCCTCTATCAAATCCAATGGCAGTGTAGAAACAGTCCTCCCTGCGGTCATTATTTCCCAGAGACCACTGCTCAAGTCTGAATCTCTGTATTTGTATTCATATTAGTCAGAATTCAAATGTTGTAAAGAAAGAACTCCTATAAAAATGTTTGAAATTTAATCATACCTTCTCTGGCCTATTTGTATTCATATTAGTAAGAATTCAAATGCAGTAAAGAAAGAGTTGCTACAAAAATGTTGGAAATTTAATCGTACCTTCTVTGGCCTATTTGTATTCATATTAGTCAGAATTCAATTACTGTAAAGAAAGAGTTGCTATAAAAWTGCTGGAAATTTAATCACMCCTTMTCTGTCATATATATCMTGTAGCTTTAGTGCAGMGTGTGATGACTCCAACAAACAAGCAGACTTTGAAACAAGAATGATATAGGACTRTGGTACCTCCCCTCAATTACSTATACACTACATRTTTTTTGGACTGGAGAATATTCATTATATTTMGAACTCTAGACCTTTTTCTGCTCTGATGTAATAAAAATCCAGGCAGAAGAATACTTTCTCGTGCAATTAGGTTGTAAATATCTCTATGGGATTTTCTGAATTTTCTGTATTGATTTTATATGCCTRGAATACGTTTTTTCTAAATTTTAGTCGATGAGAAACTGAAACTGATCCGTAATAGATCATCCTATGGCCTTAATAGATCTAAATGGTCTTAACAGATGATCTAAATGATATATAGACTATAAAGGGATGATCATTTGATAAGATTTGTGCAGGTTCCACCATGAATAATTCAATCCACATAGTGGATGAGAAGAAAAAGCAAAAGAAAAATGAGATTAATAATAAACACAACACAGAGAGCCACTCAACAGTACAATGATGAATTGACCGAAAGACTAACAGAGACACATAGAAAGAAATAAAGACAGATATAAGTTAAAAGGGAAAATAGAGAGGTCTTTCTTGTTTTAATCTCTTCGATTCTTTAGTTTCTGATAAAAACGATTCAGCTCGGATTGGAGTTCTGGTAGGACTAGGATTTCCATGTAAGATCAATTAAACAATACGAAAACCCTAATTTACTGGGTGTCGATGAGGAAGGACATGAATTTGTTGTTTAGATAAACAAGAAAACCTAATTTAATATCTTTTTTCTAGATATAAAAGGCATACCGCAGATGATCTCATCCGATCTTCTTGCTTGCATTTGTTGATTTTTCTGTTGCTAACGCATCCTAATCTTCTTGAACCGCATGTGTTACACAGAGATTTCCAGGATCAAAATACCAGCGTCAGTTCATGAAAATTCATGAGGCTCCTAAGAAAACTACACAACAAAAAAAAATATAAGCAAATTAACCTTTGTTGCATTTCTCCATAGCAGCAATTCAGCGCAAGTCCGAACCAACTGTTCCGTCTGGAACACAATTCTAGAATTCAAAGGTTAAACGTTGGGCTGACACTAATATTGAGAAGGATTCACAGCTTCCATCTCCCAGGATTTTTCATAAAATGGAGTTGGGCCACAACATGGACAAGGAGCTACAATCTATGGTCCAATGGAAGAGAATGAATCTTCCAATTGAAGAAAATCAAATAAGAGTCTACCCATTTTTTTTTAACACCTGCAAGGCCTCCTTTTTATAGTACACAGCAACACTTTCTATTCCCTGCCTTCGGCTTTTTTCATTTTCTCTCCAACGTCTATATCACTTGCTTTTTCTTCAACGTCCATATCTACTTACCTCTGCCTTCGGCTTTTTTCATTTTCTCTCCAACGTCTATATCGCTTGCTTTTTCTTCAACGTCCATATCTACTTACGTTGTTTTTTTCATTTTCTCTCCAACGGCTATATCGCTTGCTTTTTCTTCAACGGCCATATCTACATAAGTTTGAATATCTGTCTTTATATTTTGTTTAAATGGTAATAAATCTTAATATTTTCTTTGTATTTGTATTATGTTTGAATAGTCATAAAAGGGTTTAGGGAGGCACGTTTATGCAATCATAAAAGAGTTTTAAGGAGACCTTTAATAGGATTATTAAGGATGGTTTGTGGGTATGTTAATGGAATGGGTTTTGTATTATGGTTAGTGGTTAAAAGGGTTTATGGAGTATTTTTCTATCAAAAGAGTTTGGGTTATGGTTTATAGGTTTTGATTTTGAGAAAGGCTTGAATTGTGGTTTCCTAGTTGGGATACAGAGCTACCACGTAAACACATTTGAATTTAAAATTATTAAGTCTTTGTGTGTAGATCTGTGATGTGTGTAACCTCTAAAAAAATTTTTTTTTCTAAATACATGTAAACATCATTTATTTTCTATTCATAACACATATCCAATGTACACTCTACTAGATATGAACACCATCACTTGTTAGATTAATTGTTAAATACCCTTTTAAGATTTAGAATGTGTAAACTTAACACATATCAAAAGTACAATCCAAATGGGCGTGAACATCATCTAGTTGCTAAAGTTAACACATATCTATACTCTAAGGTACAATCCAAATAGATATGCACATCATATTTTTGTTTAAATAAATTCATCGTATTCTTTTAAGATTTATAATATGTTTACTACAGTAAAATAATTATATCCAATTCATGGTTGGGGTGAATTTATTTTTTAGTCCATTTTTATCTGTAAATAAATTCATATCCTTTTAAGATTTACAATATGTCTACTACCTAAAATAATTATTTTTTTCCCAAGAAAAAAATCATTTATATTCCTTCATAGAAATAAGCATGTTACGAAAATTTAGAGACCTTACATAACAGGCCTTTTTTTTCCAAAAAAAGACTACCTCTATGCTTTTCACCTTTCATACATCCTATTAGAAAACATGGTACTTTTCATCTTCAAGCATCCTATTACAAAACATGGGACTGTTCATTTGCATATCCTTCCCAGCAAAAAGATGTGTGCAAGGCTATTCAAAAACGAAATTCCATTGCTTCAATTTTGTAACCATCCACGAACTCATAGAAGGCAAAGGCACCATTCGGAAATTCCAAGGTTTGCTTTGAGAGCTCATCAACTTTATAGTTGATCTCACGTAAGATGTGATGAAAAGAAAACCATTCAAAATCCCTTAAGCTAGATTTGATGTCTCTCATAATATTATCCAAGTTTGGGTTTTGAATGGATATTTTGCCACTTGCCCAATCAATAGCCATTTTGGAATCACCGAACACCTGGAGATTTTCCAAATCTTTTTCTTTAGCAGCTTCTAGAAGAACCCAAAGAGTTATAATCTCTGCTCTACTGTTAGTGCCACCTCCCAGGGCATATCGTATGTGGATATAGTGAGAGTGGTTGATAAAAAGGACTACTCCTACTCCACATTTAGGCGGATGGCCTTGACATACCCCATCGAAATATCCCTAGGGTACAACATAGTCAATTGAAGGAGGAATCAAATTTCGTGACTTTGGCAACTTCTGTTATTTTTTTAAGTCTTCGACCATGTTGAGCGTAAGAGTCGTTGTGACCTCGGGAGGGATAGACTTATCCTTGAATATGGCATTGTTCCTTTCCCACCTAATGTTGGATACCATTGTACTAGGCAACCCTCAATATAGAGAAATTGATATGTCATACACCCAAGATTTAAAACAATCTTCCAACGTGTCTTTATTCCAATAAGCATGTGCTTTTAGCTTATCTTTTATAGTAAGTGATACCTGGTTTGCATAAGGGCAAGAAACGAATAGATAAGTAACGGTCTCATAATTTGACAAACAAAGGGGACATCTACTTGGTCCACACCACCCTCTCTTCAATCCATTGTCCCATGTTAGCCAAAAGGTAATTTTACACCTCAGAGGGGCTCTGAACTTCCAAAGTGGTTTCCACCACCGTGATTTAGGGGCAATGAATCTCTCCTCGACCCAATATTGGTATCCCAATTTGACAGTGTATGATCCATTACAGGGGTTTTGGGACCAACAAAAGGAGTCCTCAGACTCCTCATCCAATGAGACAAATTTTTCACACAACAGTTTGACGTAAGAGTCCCATTCATCATGAAAATCCCCANGGCATTAAAGAAGCGAGATGGAGCTCCATTAATAAGAACTGCAAAAGTGGCACTGTGTAAACAACCCATGATCCAACTAATAAAATATGGGTTCATCCCCATTTGGATGAGGACCGGGTGAAGAAAATTCTAGTCCACTCTATCGTAGGCCTTAGAGAGATCCAACTTGAGAATGGCTTCTTTCTGGTTTCTCTTATTTACTAAATGTAGCACCCATTGAGATATAGCCATTGCATCGTGAATCTATCTATTGTAGAGAAAATCGAAATCCTCCTCTCCAATAATCTCACTCAACGTCGGTCTCAACCTCTAAGAAACGATTTTGGAGATGATTTTGTAGATGACATTGCAGCAAGATATAGGGCGAAAATCATCAAAAGATTTTTTGGACTATTTTTTTGGAATGAGACGAAGGAAAGTTGAATTGAGGGGACCAAATACCTTTCAATCTCTTTGAGACTCCCTGAAAATTAGAATCATATCTTCTTTCATCAAATCATAAAAGGATTTGTAGAATTCAATTGGGAATCCATCTGGGCTTGTGCTCTTTCCAGACTGCATGGAGGATAGGGTTGCACACAATTCCTCCTCTGAAACTCCAGTCATCAAGGATTGGTTCATTTCATTGGAGAAAACTAAGGGAAATTTTCCAACTACCTCCAGAATTTCCTATATAGGGCATCCAACTTGAGCAAAAAAAGGTTTTTGAAATGCCTTGCCCCCAATTCTTCTCTCTCCTTGAATGTATAGATCGCCTCCCCATTCTCTTCCTCAATGTCCCAGATTGTATTAATATTTCTTTGAAAGTTTTCATAATGATGAAAAAACTTTGTGTTATTGTCCTCAGCCTTGATCGATAAATACCTGCTCTTTAGGTGCCAGTCCTCTTCTTCTAGTTTTCAACCATATTTGACAAATATTTTCCAGGTTTTTTAGGTCCCATAGATGGGATTCCGAAAAAGGGGCTTTGTCTATGGAATTATATAGAACCGTCAGTTTTTCTCCTATCTCCATCAAGTTCCTTCGTCTCTGGGCCTTCCTTATAGGGATCCATTTATTGATGGCATATTTTAGCTTCTTGAGACTGGACGCAAACAGGACCATACAAGGGTCATGCTTACTTAAATAAATCTTCTCCCACGAAGAAGAAACCAATTTTCTAAAGTCTTCATCTTCTAGCCACACCTGATTGATATTCAATGGAGTAGGAGGGGAATCCATTCCAGAAATATAGTGAAGGAATAGCTTAATCATTGGGCAGTGACCAAAGATTCCTCCTACATCCACCGTCGACCTAAATATATACCCCGATTGCAATAGAGACTCAAAAACCAAGAATTGATCCAAGTTTTTGTCTACGTCTTCATTATCGATTCGAAAATTTCTCCAAGTGGGGGATATCTTAATCGATTCGATATCCACAAGTCTCATATCTTCCAGAAAGGAAACAAAAAAACCCTTATGTCTATCTTCCCCAAGGTTTGCCCCCAAAACCTCCCGAAGGGAGAGGGTGAAGTTCAGGTCCCCTCCCACCGCTATATTTGGGGAAGAGAAGACTCTTGTAGAGATCAATTCTTCCCAGAAGGGGGTACGATCAGAGTATTAGATATTTACGACTGAAAAAACAATATCAGAGTTCTTGTGTTGAAGAGAAATAAAGATAGATGTTCCCACAGAAGAGGAGGTGATCCAAATGGATTTTTGTGGCCTCCCACCCATTCCAACTGGTTCATTTTGGTAGTTTTTTCCTAGTTTTTGGGTCCCTGACTTCCAGGGCTGTTTTGAGTCCCTAAACAATGTTTTTAGGGCTCACCCCAATTAAAATATAGATGGAGTTATATTATGACAAAAAACTATGTAGTCCTCGGATAGATCTTTCCAACGGGTTGTCGTGCACCTACAACAAAGATCATATGCAAAAGTTACGACCTCGAGAAGTTGATGTACGAACTTACCCCAACAGGGCCCACATGAATTTTGGTGCTTCATCCCCTAGGGTTAGGTTTTTGGATGTCTAGGGTTTTGGAATTCATGCTTATTGTCAAAAATGCCTTCATAGGCTCATTGTAATCATCTTTCTGCGAATGAGCGCAACTATCACATCTCTTCTCATAGATAAGCCGCCACCATTCCAACAAGCTTATTTTCCGTTGCATTTTACAATTTCATCTTATTTCCTTATTGAATAGAAACTAGTTTTATTGTATCCATGTTATTCCGTGTTAAGAATATTTTGATAATAATATGTATTCATTTAGTTTTTCTCATAAAATCTGGATCATTGGTATCAGAGTGGTCTGCTCCTTGTCGTTCTCAATGCATGTCCCCGACGAGGTCAAGGTACAAAGAATTGGGTCTCGAGCTTGTTTCCCTTGAGTAAAAAAGATCTTGCACGCCCAAGTGACCTCTCATGGCAGGAGAAAAGAAAGATGACGGGACAGGAGATCCTTTCAAAATGTTTCTCAAGGAATCCCTCACGCAACATAGGAACAAGATGATGGATAGTTTTGTGTGAATCCTTCGGCGGCTACCAACAGGCGACGCATCTTCCTCAAGCGGAGGCGTCGCCCCCTTCAAGGTACAAATCAACTTTGATATTCCTATATTTGAAGGTCAGATAAACGCAAATGTTGTAGTCAAATGGTTGAATCTACTAGAGGGTATTTCTTTATCCATAACTTTTCAAATAGAGAAAATATTACTTTTGCGCTCCTTAAAGTCATTCCCCATGTCAAAGATTGGTGGGAAACTTTCTGTGAGAAAAAGGAAATAGAGGAACCCTCATTATTTACATTCATGGTCACCTGGGAGTCCTTCATGGATTCTATTAAGTAACAATACTACCCTGTTAGAATTTATGACGACCTTTATACAAAATGGACCACACTATGGCAGGAAAGAGACCAAGCAGTGCTCGAGTTCACAAATATCTCCCATACCTTGCACACCAAGATGGGTATCAAATATTTTGAGAGACATCTGGTGCTCAAGTATCGTGATAGTATTCATAGAAACATCCAGGCCGAAATGGATTTTTTGGACATCTCTTCCTTGGGTGAGGCCTACCAATATGTCATCAAAATCAAGCAGAAGCTTAAACAAAAGATGCGGCAATTTGGGCCTGGGAAACCCTTACAGCAAAAGAAAGGAAAGGGTTGCCCCAACCTGTAGAACAAAGGATAGAGAAAATATGGACAACCTCAGGAAAACCAGTCCAAGACGTAAGAAAAGAAGGACACCGGAAATACAAAGAAAGATATCGAGAAGTGGTGCGACTTCCATAAGAGCCCCTGGCATAACACTATTGATTGCCTCTCAAAGCAGTCATTGGTGGATGAGGTGAAAGCCTTTGAATCAGATGTGGGTTTTGAATTTGAGTCAAATCCATAAAGGGGGAGACAAATCATTAACGCAGAACCCAGTGCTACCTTTGCTACCACCAAGCTCTAACCTGGTGAACCAGACAATCCAGAGGAATGCGATCACCTTTTTCATTCACAGATGTGGGTGAAAGATACCCCGTTGCACTTCATCGTTGATAGAAGTAGCTATAATAAATTCATCTCTGTAGAGGTCGTCAAGAAGCTAGCCCTGTTGACAACGCCTCACTCGCATCCCTACACTATTGGATGGCTCCACCAAGGAAGCGATATTCGCGTCAGCCAACAGTGTCGCCTGTCGTACGACATCAAGCCCTTCAAAGACAAGGTATTGTGTGATGTTTCTCCTCTCGAAGTTTGTAATGTTATTTTCAGCCAACCTTATTTATGGAAACGTCATGTTGTATATGAGTCTAGGCCTCACATTGTTATTATTACTTTGAACAATAAATTGTACAGGATACATGAGGCAATCCCACCTAGTGTTATTTCCTTGATCTCTTCCAAGCAATGCAGGAAGGTCATCTCTCAGACCGGGAATTTTTTCTTCTTCATGATTTTCTCTCAGAGTGAGTGAAATATCGCAGCCACATCCAGGGCCTCTGATTCCGAGCTCTCCACACAGTAAAAGAAAGTGGATAAGGTCTTGGAAGAATACTCATATATATTCTCCTCGCCTATCGGGGTACCTCTGCACTGTCTGGTCAAACATCCCATCGATCTAACCCTCAACGCACCGCTACCCAATGGGCTAGTCTATTGCCGCTCTTTGTTAGAGAATGAGGGGATCAAGCGACATATCCAAGAACTAATCCACAAGGGGCACATCTATCCCAGCTCATCGCCTTGTGGGAGCCCAATTGTGCTAGTGCAGAAGAAAGACGAGACCTGGCGACTCTACATTGACTACCGGGCTCTGAATAAAATCACAGTCAGGAACCGGTACCTGATTCCCTGAATCGATGACCTCCTTGTTCAACTCAAAAGGGCCAAATACTTCAGTAAGATTCATCTGAAGTCTGGCTACCATCAGGTCCCAATAGAACAGACAGATGTATGGAAGGTTGCCTTCAAGTCAAAAGAAGGTATTTTTGAATGGTTGGTCATGCCCTTCGGTTTGACAAATTCTCCAACCACTTTTATGAGGATGATGGACGATATCCTGTGACCTTTCACCACTACTTTTGTAGTGGTATATTTGGATGGCATCCTCATCTACAACAAGACTTGGGTGGAGCACTTGCAGCATATTCAGCAGGTTCTGCACACCCTGCGGCAACACAAGCTATATGCCAACTTGGAAAAATTCTCCTTCGGCATGGACAGGGTCCATTACCTGGGCTACATCCTTGATCATCATGGTGTACATGTGGATCCATCCAAGATCCAGTTCATCCGTGACTACCTAGCCCCAACCACACTCACTGAACTTCAGAGATTCTTGGGCCTTGCCAATTTCTATCTCATGTTCATGTTGGGATTCTCCCATATTGCATGGGCCCTCAACGAAGTAAACAAGGGTGGAGGTAAGGAAATATTTGTGTGGGTAATGTCCCAACAACAAGCGTTCAATGATTTGAGGCAGCGTTTGTGCTCAGCCCCATTACTTTTATTACTGGACCTACAACATCCCTTTGAGATCGAGACAAATGCTTCAGACTATGTTTTGGGCATCGTTCTCACTCAGCACGGCCACCCTGTGGCCTATCATAGTGAGACACTATCGAATGTTGTCCATAAGTACCCTACTTATGAAAAATAAATGTACTCCATTATGAAAGACTTCTGCCAGTGGAGACATTACATTCTTTGGAAGGAGACAATCATCCACATTGATCATAAGCCATTGTAGTTCATGCGGACACAAGGAAAATTGTAGAATGATGGTCATCAAAAGTGGTCCACATACTTGCAACAGTTCCACCTCAACATCAAGTATAAAACATGAAGTACCAACCGAGTCATTGATTTCCTCAACCGACCTCTAGTCATGACACTCACCAAGGTGCTAGACTCTTGCGGCCACGAGACCCCCAGATGGCTCCACCTCTATGAGAGAGACCCTGACTTTGCCACCACCTACCAAATGTTGGGTGCAAACTCGGTTGTCACTAGTTTCTATCTCCAGGACAGGTTGTTGTTCCATCTGGTCCATCTCTGTGTTCCATCAAGCAAGCGAGCGAAGTTGATTTGGGAAGCCCACTATAGTCAAGTGGCAAGATACTTCGGCGTCGAAAATACAGTGGTAGTACTATAGAAACATTTCTACTAGCCAAAACTTCAACATGATGTGGGCAAGTATATCAGGTCCTACACTGCCTGTGCTATTGCCAAATCGACCACTAAGAAATAGGGTCTATACACCCCTCTTCCTACTCCTGACAGACCATGGGAATCTATCTCAATGGACTACATGTCATGCCTTCCATCCACCAAGAGGGGAAATGACTATGTTTTTGTGGTTGTTGATCATTTTTCCAAGATGGTGATTTTGATTGGCTGAAAGAAGAGTGTCACAGCATAGGCCACTACCAAGCTCTTCTTTGAACGAGTATGGGTACATTTTGGAATCCCACAAACCATTGTCTCATATGGGGACAGTTGGTTTGTCATCACATTCTGGTCGAGCCTCTGGTCACTGCTGGACACCAAGCTCACCAAATCCACTACTTTCCACCCCCAGACAAATGGCCAAATTGAGGTCATCAATTAGATGATCGTGCATATCCTATGCATGTTCAATTCCAAGCACCCCCGCACATGGGATGAGAGTCTTTCCTATGTTCAACATAGCTACAACCGATCCCTACATAGCTCAATCGGCCACAGCCCCTTTCAGGTGGGGTTGGGATTCCAACCATTGGGTCCCATGGATGTTGCACTGACCCTTGCGGCCACCTCAGCTGACTCATCCCCTGCTCCAACTGAAGCTAACAAAGCCACCTGGTTCATTGAGAAAATCCATCACATTCGCCCACAGGTTCAGGATATTTTACAGAAATCCAATGCCAAGTACAAGCAATGCCATGATCAACATCGAGTGCCACATAAGTTTCAGGTGGGAGACAAAGTTTGGTTGCACTTGTAGAAAGAACGCCTTAGAGGCTCCCATCGGAAGCTTCACCCACTCCGTTATGGACCTTACACCATCACCAAGGTTGTGGGTGACAATTCTTTTGAGCTCAACATTCCCCCTTTCCTTGGCCTGCACCTAGTGTTCAACGTGGCTCTCCTTCGACCATATTTCCCACCATTATTGGACACCTCAGAGGTTTCGCAACAGTTGACACCAACAGAGCTCAACCCTAACTGCATGCAACAGGAATCCAGTGATCATATTGTGGACACACAGGTCAAGGGAACTCAACAACAAAGGATCCAGCTTTATCGAGTTGTCAAAGCAGGGCAGCTTCTGCACCAAGGCAAGTGGCTCACCAAGGGCCAAATTCAACAGAAATTTTCTCATCTAATGACAGAACTCAACACAATGGATACCATTGCTTCCTAATGGGGGAGGATTGATATATATGGATTTCGATAGCCTCCCACCTATTCCAACCGGTTCATTTTGGGCAGTTTTCCAGTTTGGCATTTTTTTCCTAGTTTTCGGGTCCCTGATTTCTGGGGTCATTTTGAGGCCCTAAACAGGGTTTTTAGGGCTCACCAAAGTCAAACTAAACACGTTGTTAGATTCTGATGGAAAAATGTGTATTCCTTGGATAGACCTTTCCAACAGGCTATCGTGCGCCTAAAATGGAGATTGTATGCAAAAGTTACGACCCTGAGAATTCGATGTACTAACTTACCCCAATGAGGCCCACATGAATTTTGGCGCTTCATCTCCCAGGGTTAGGTTTTTGGCATTCATGATTATTTTCAAAAAGGCCTTCAGAGCTTCATTGTAATCATCTTCTTGCGAATGAGCACAACCATCACATCTCTTCTCAGAGATAAGTCGCCACCATTCCAGCAAGCTTATTTTCCGCTGCATTTTACAGTTTCAGCTTATTTCCTTATTGAATAGAAATCAGTTTTATTGTATCTCTCTTATTTTTTGTTAAGCATCTTTTGATAATAATCTGTACTCGTTTCGTTTTGCTCATAAAATATGTATCAGGAGGATAGACCCTGAAAATCAGGGCTCCATCCCATAATCAAACCTCCTGAAATCCCTTCTGTGTCCACCGTGTAGAAAGACCAAATTCTAAGCCACTTATTGAGCAACTCACAATCTTTCTCTCCAGGGAACATCGTTTCTTGAATCAAAAGGATATCAGGTTTCATGCTTTCGAGAAGTATTTTGAGGGATAATTTATTTGGGGAGCCCCCAACCCCTCTAGCATTAAAGGAAAGAATCATCATCGCACCCTCTCATAAGGGGCACTATTTGCTCTAAGGGCCCTTTTGATAGTGGCTTGTGTGCCTTTTCATATTTTCACTATTGCCTTTTCTTTGGCTTTGGAGAGGTTGGATTTTCTCCCATCCTGGGTAAGAGGGGGAGGGTTTAAATCCAACCCTCTTTTGGACGGGTTTATCTCACAGGGGAAACTCTTTGAGCGTAGGGAATATTCCTTAGCCAGACCCTTACTAGAGGGAGAGGATTTTCGATGAGGGGGATGGACCTTGGGGCGAACAGGAGGCAGGGGGGAGAGACCCTAGAGGGAGACTCTCCATGAGCCAAGGAAGAGGAAGAAGTTGAGGGGGATCCAGCTTCCAAAGTTAAGGGAGGCAAATAATTATAGGAAGGAATCAAGGGGGGAGGCTTAACGATATGGGGAACAACCTCTGAAGTAAGAGGGGGAGAGGAGGGAACCCAGGGAGAGATAGAAAGAGAAACATCTAAATCCAATATAAAAGGATTGGAGGGATAAGGATCAGGGACAGAGGAAACCATACCTATCAAAGAAGTCCTCTTAGCCAGGTCTCCCAGAGTCGAACTTGTAGTAGGCAATTTTTCTTGATCCAAGGAGAGATCTGCATTTTTTCATTCAATGGAAACTGCAACCACCTACTCTTTTTGCCTGATAGTGGACTTTGTTTTCCTAACTTTCTAAGGGGGTTGACTTGGAGGCATCACTTGAGAGCACTGCGCTTTGAAATGACTGATTCCATGGCAACCATGGCACCAGAAGGGTAGGCACCAATAGTCGACCTTCTAATTCCATGTCCTATCATCATATACAATATCAATACTACCCACCAAACCTTCTCTTAAATCAACTTCTACCTGAAATTATCCAGGCCCAAAGACGATCCCTCTTAGATGCCCAATTCGGCTCCAACTTGATAAAAGAACCCAACCTATTTCCAATTGCTTCTAGTGCTTTGCGTACCCAGAAGGCCAAAGGAAGCCTTAACATAAGTTCCCAAACTTTCATGATAGCCATTGATTCCTTCATGGGGTCAAAATCCATCATCCATGGTCTAAGAGAAAGACCAGACGAACCCCATGACCATTCTTTATTCTGAATGAAGTCGCAATATCCCTCTGAAATTAAGAGAAAGGAAATCCAGCCCTTATGAACAATATGCATTTCCGACATATATCCAAGTAAAGGCTTCCATTGATGCTCCATCCAGCCAACTAGGGGTTTTTTCCCTAGGGATTTTCCAGAAAACTGTCCAACCAACATTTTTTCTGCAAGTTTAGAGATGTCTAAGATAGGAATTTCTTCACCGACAACCATTTTTACAACACTTACCTTCTCTTTGATGCACCTCGATGCTTTCTTTTGGTAGACTCCTCCCTCAGCTCGGCTCTATAACAGAACCTTAATTCCACCCTGTGCCTTTTCAAAATCAG
>SNQJ01S0049040.1:50455-64227 GCA_010110895.2 Picea sitchensis | reverse complement strand
TTGCAAATGTGGTCTTATGGCGATCTTCCTTGGCAATCTGGATCTGATGGTATCCCGAGAATCCATCTGTAAAAGAATATAACTCATGGCCTCCCACATTATCCATCACTTCGTCAGTGAATGGCGTAGGGAAGGGGTCATGCAAACAAGCATCATTCAGCTTCATGATATCTACACAGATCCAGATATCTCTTGTCTTCTTGTCTTCCACCACCATAGGGATAATCCATTATGATTCTTCAACAGGTTCTATAATCCCTGCTTCCATCATTTTGTCAAGCTCAATCTTCGCTTTCTCCTTATATTTAGGGTTCAATCTATAGGGTCTCTGTTTGACTGGTCTTACATCTAGCTTCAAATGGATCCTCATCTCTCCCATAGGCCCTTTAATGCCCTTCATATCAATGAACTTGGTTGGAAACAAGTCTTGATATTCATGTAGTAACTTTGTAATCTTATCAATGGTAGAAGCATCCCAATAATCTCCAACATTTGCAAACTTAGGTGTCTACTCTATTCCAATATTGACCTCCTTAATCTTGATCGGTTGTCCGATGAATGGTAACTCAACTCCTAGTCCTTCCACATCTCTCTAGATTTATGTTTCTGTGATGTTCACCTTCCTAGGATCATCGTCTTCATCAGCATTGATGTTGTAACAGCCTTGCAGTTTATGAAGGGGCGTAGTCCATTCGTCCTCTTCTTGTTCTAAAGAGAGGTTATAAGCCTCCTCAAATACTTTTTGTCTTACAATATGTAATGCTTGATCTACTAAAGGATATTTACTTTCAAATAAAAAGGTAGTTACAAAGTTATGAGTCATACCTTCCCAATCTGTAGTGATGAGGCGTAGCTCTACTTGAAGGTACCAGATGATATGGGTTGTGTCCAGCGTGTTAATGAATTTGTGCACCCACTGATCTTGAGGAATGTTGCTCCAGGCTTCTTCCCATCTTCGCACATGGTCCTTTGGGAAGCTTCGACCTGTGTAGAGAACTTTGTAGCCTTCTACTTGTGCTGAGAACCGTGCTTTCATTAGGGTATGACATTGTACCCATTATGTAATGTTGGTTTTATGTGTCCCCCACCATCTTTGTTGTGTTGGTACATTTTCTTCAAAGTCTGATAAGAAGGATTCTAAAAGGTTCAGACCATCAAAGGTGGGTAGGTTACTTACTATTGTGTCGATCTAGAAAACTTCTCTGGTTAATCTAGCACATATCCTTGTAGATACTTCATATATTATGTTCTGCATTCTCCAGTGCTTCTTTTGAATCCGATGAACAAGCGTTGTCACTTCACCAGCTTAGGTTCCCATCGGCTATAGGATTAATGTAATATTGTTGTCTGGTTGTTAGTTTTTATATGTTTTCTAGTTCATATGTGTGGTCTTCTTCTCTGATATGTTATGTGTATCGTTGACCTTCATCTGGATCTAAAGATGTAATGACCCTAAGGCCATCTCTTTCAAACGTCATACGTCTTTTCTTTAAATCAACCACGGTGGAATTATTAAAATCCCAATCAATTCCTAACAGCGTAGGGTAAGGACAGTTATCATCAACTATCTCAATTACCTCAAAATATGCAAACGTCCTTACTAACTATCTCAATTACCTCAAAATATGCAAACGTCCTTACTCTGTCAATGTCCACAGGAACATGTTCCAATCTTCCAAAGGGGCTTACTACTTGTTGATTAGCCATCCTAATCCTGATAGGGAAATAGATCAACTTTGGTTTTCCCATCAGTGCCCAGGTCTACTTCGTCATGACATTTACCTCCGACCCTAAGTTGAGGACCACATAGTCTATATCATACTCTCCTATTTGGGCATTCAAGTGTAGTTCCTTATTTTTCCTCCTCTTTTTAGTGATTTGGTGTACTTCCCTATTCAGTAAGGGGTCTACCTTTCCTAGCTCATACTATCTGATTAAATTTTGTATCTCTTGTACAACGCTCTCATATTGAATCAACTTAATACAAGTATATAAAAATTCCATGAGCTTGCTTACCTCTTTTCCTTCTTTTGGAAAAGCAGATTGATCAAATGCCAAGGGCATTCCATATTCTCTTACTTCTGGTCATGGTTTCAACAAAGAGCCTTGGTTTGCTTTGAGCTCTTTTCTTGTCTCTTCAAATATTTGTCTTTCTTTCTTTGCATCAAAATTTTGGGTCTTCTCTGTAGCTTTCCTGACTCCTAAGTCTTTTGTAGTCTTTCCTTGGGTCATTTTGTCTTCTCCTATAACAGTGCCTCCTCTGATGATAACAGTGACTCTAGGGTCTTCTCCACAAGGTTCATCATATATCAGTAGCACTTGTAGGTTCTGCTGAGGTCCTCGTCTTTCCTGAAGCTTAGCCAATAGCATAGGACAATATTCTATAATGTGTTCGAAGGAGCTATAGTAGCTGCAAGTAGTGCAAGGGTTATGGAAGTCCCTTTCTAAGTGTCTCAGTTGTGTGCAGTTGTAATAGATGATCTATCCTCGGCCTCGACCCATACCTCCTCCTCGTCCTCTTCCTTTGAATCCACCATGAGGATTGAAGTTTTATCTCCCAGGGGAGTTATATTGCATAGTGTTTCCTTCTTGTTGTACTTCGCCTTGAATTTTGTATATGTCTCTTGACCTTTCATGCATGAGATTGTAAGCCCTACAATCCCTATCATCATGCCCCATGGACTTACAAAACGTGCAATACAAATTTGTGGGTGTATGAACATATGTTTGCATGTAATAGCACTCACCAGGGTGATGTCTATTTCTACATACCTCGCACCAGGGTAAAGTGACTTGATTCAAAGGGCTCAGGGCTCCAGAGGCCAAGTATTCATTGAATAGGGAATAGTGTTCCTTGTCATGGCCTTCTGATCTGCATCTGACACACTATATTTCTTCTCTTTTATCTTTTCCCTTGTCTTTCTTCATATCCTCGACCTACAGAGACAAACTAGTTAGATGACTCAATATTTGACTCATACCTGAGTTGGATTCTCCCATAGGGGCTAACTCTAGCTTCATGGTGATCTCCAATGCCTCGGACTACGAATCAATCTTCTTTTACATCAGAGGAACTATGTTGTGTGGTAAGAGGGCAGAAATGAACCATTCTTTGTTCTGTTCATCTGGGATCTGAAAAGTTAATCGACATGTTAAGGTCTTGAATCTCTGATCGAATTCCCAAACAGGTTCGGCTACCTTCTGTTTGATCTCTTTCAGCTCTGTAATACATTGTGATTCTGATTTGGGTTTCTTGAACTCTACAATCAATGCCTTATTGATCTGATTCAGTGGCTTAGGCTGTGAAATTCCTTGGACAAGCTTCATGTACCATCTCAGTGCGCGATCCCTTAGGGTAGTACTAAACTGGGTTCTTTTGACAGCTTCATCAGTGACATTTTTAATATTCACATAGGAACTAGTGATGATCAAGGTCTTCAAACCCATATCCCCTAAAAATAGGGAGCCTCATATCATCTTCCATATATCTTCCTAGGGTTCCTGACTAAGTACATGGTGGACTACTAGTAACAGTGCGTTGAACACTCTGGTGGTTGGGATTACTCTGATTTCTTAATGTTACTTAATCAACAGGAGGGATAATAGTACTTACTTCAGTAGTTTGCGTAGTTCCTGAAGTTTCTGGCTCTTCTCGGTGAGGTTTGTCAGCTTTCCCTTCCTTTGTTCCAATGGGTTCTGAATGCTCTTCATCTATCAGATCTGCATCTTCTCCACTGTAGAAACCCTCATCCCCATAGTTCTTCTTGAACAGGTTCATGAGATGAACTTCTTTGAATGCTCTCCCCGTGCGTGTATGTCCAACCTCTGTGTCGTTGTCGCTGTCTGAATTTTTGAACATTAGTTTTTTTCAAATCCGACCAATCTACTGTGTCTTCAAGATTCTCTTCTCATGCAATAGCATCTTGATTCTCAACTTTATAAAGTGTAAAAAATTTCCTCTGGGTCCCTTGAAGAAGTATCTCTCAGCTTGGCTATATGAATCTACTCTGTCAACAGTGAACTCGGTGATATAGCCTCCAATGATGTTATCAAACCAGTGATCTACTAATCATGATACAGTGTTATCAACTCTCTTAACCTTCTTGATCATCTCCGACATCCAAACCATAGGAGGTCTAGATCTGATCTCAAACTGGGTATCTGCTAACCTAGCTAACCACTCATATAGCTCCTGATGGATCCCTCCATACAAAATCTTGTGTATATCAGTAAAGATATATTTCTCCAACCAATCCTCTGTACTAAGATTAGTGTTCTTGTTCTGGGCTTCAGTGAAGTCATTTTCTTGATCCTCTATCCACTTTTGAGTCTCTATCTTTGATGGAAACCACCTTGACATTCCCTCAAAAATATTCATGTCCTGGCAACGGAACCATTTTTTGGCACAGGGGTAGACCCAGGGTTCAGCTCCAAGAGTGCACCAACAAGCCCTAGCTACTGGCCCTTTCGACAACACCTGTGAGGCAGATGCATTCTCACCCGAAGCAGCTATGAGGGGGTTGCAGGACAAAGATGTCTACAACCAGAAGGAATGTGAAGTGGATTCAAAGTGATCGACACACAACAATCTAGTATTCTTTAACTTCCTACAACTAATTGCATAAGATATATATATTAGATCTAACACAGTAATGTAATAACAGTATATCAGACGACAAAGAACAAAGCATCAATCACACATATGACACAAGATATATGTGGTTCACCCTCTCTCTAGGGCTACGTCCACAGAACTGTGATTTATAATGTATTAAGATGAAGAATACAGTTCTTGTCTACGCTCTTAGATAACAAATCTTCTTTCTTCTCCTCTCTATCTCTCCCCTCCCTACGCACCTAGTTGCAGGGTTGATCTTCACACCCAGCTGAAGATCTTACAATAAAGAAGGCTCTCATACTCAACACTTATTTCTCTCTCACACAACCTTACTCACTCATGCCAATCACCAAAACTAGAACGAGCCCTCTTCCCTCATCTAGGTTCTTATTTATACATTACAATATCTCATCGACATCCTTACGCAAAAACCTAGGTGTCAAAACCCTAGATACCAAAACCCTAGGTGTCTAAAACCCTAGGTCAACTTGACCCACTTTTTCAGGGCTTCGTTGGCCTGTCTTTCCTTCCTTCTCGCGCGGTGCTCCAAAGAATCCAATGGTGGATTTTTCCACTTTCTGACTTGTCCACGATCCTTCTTTCTTTCTTATCTATCATCCTCAATCTCCTCGTTCAACAGCTTGATTCCTTTGACTTCGCTCCATCTTTTCTTCCTTTTTGCTCACTTTGACCCAGTAACAGACATTGTGTCTTCTGCGCAGTTCGCATTCTACCTTTTCTTCCTTGATCTTCGCATACTTCCAAAACTAAGGTCCCACAAGGTCAATAAAGTCAATAATGGAGCAGAAGAAAACCCCAAAATGGAAATCATTGGAGACTACTGGGATGAGCAGACACTAGAAAGGATAAAAGAATTATTGCGTGAATACAGTGACCTATTTCCGACAACCTTTACATAAATGAAAGGATTAGCAGGTGAGCTAGGAGAGATGAAGATACCCCTAAAACCAGATGCTAGACTTGTTAGACAAAGACCTTACAAGATGAATCCAATTTATAAGAAAAAAGTAAAAGCAGAATTTGATAGAATGATAGAAGTTGGTATCATAGAGCCAGTGGAAGAATCTGAATGGATCAGTCCCATGGTGGTCTGGGAAAAGAAACAAAGGGGAATAATAATTTGTGTAGATCTAAGGAAATTGAACGATGATTTCTTACACGATCCTTTACCTACCCCTTTTACACATGAGGTTTTAGATAATGTGGGAGGCCAGGAAGGGTTATCAGGTTATCATCAGATTAAAATAGCTCCAGAGGATATGCATAAGACTACATTTGTTACAAAATGGGGATCCTATCAGTATACAGTTATTCCCTTTGGACTGAAGAATGCACCAGCTATCTTTTCAAGGGTGGTAGTAGTTGCTTTTAAGGATTTCATACACAAGTTCTTAGAAATATATTTGGATGACTGGATTGTTTTTAGTCTTTTGAGAGATCATGTAGAAGTATTGAGACTAATGTTGGATAGGTGTAGGTAATGTCAGATCTCATTGAACAAAAAGAAATCTATTTTTAGAGCACCTTTTGAGATATTTTTAGGACATGTGGTATGCAAAAGGGTTTATTGGTTGACTCTGCTAAGATTTTTAATTGTGAACTTACCACCACCTAAGTCAGTGCACTAGTTAAGAGCCACACTCTGACATAAAGGGTACTACAGGAAGTTTATCAAGGGCTATGAACATATTACCACATTGATGGAAAAGTTGTTAAAGGAGGACAACAAATTTCAGTGGAATGAGGATTGTCAGCAGGGATTGGATACTTTGAAGGAAAAGATGGTGAAAATGCCTATTTTAGTGTTTCTAGATTGGGAAAAATCATTTCATGTTAATTTAGATACATCATCAGTAGTAATTGGAGCAATTTTGGCACAACCGGGAGCAGGTGACCTGGATCATCCTATATCCTTTGCAAGTAGGAAGTTATCTGAATCATAGCATAATTAAAACACAGCAGAAAGGGAAGGTCTAGCCATGGTGTATGCATTACAGAAATTCAGACACTACTTATTGGGAAAGCACTTTAAAATGTTCACAGATCATTCTGCCCTCAAATATCTAGTCAACAAACCAGTGTTTGGGGGGAGGATCTATATATGGCTATTATTGTTTCAAGAGTTTGATTTTGAAGTAATAGTTAAACCAGGGAAACTGAATGCAGGACCAGATCACTTATTAAGGATAACCAATGGAGAAGAACCTACTAATTTAGAAGATAACTTCCCTGATGCGTAGTTATTTTCAGTACAGATAGTCGATGAGTACTTTGTTGATATCATTGAATTCTTGAGCATGGGAGTTGCACCAGAGTTTAGTATTGCACATAAGAAAAACCTAGTAGTTAGAGATGTAGACTATCAATTGATTGTAGGTCACTTATACAAGTTGGGAGCAGACAGAATTTTGAGGTGTGCGGTGGAGCATGAACGACCCATTGTTCTAGCAAAATTTCATGAGGGTATAGTTGGAGGATACTATGCAGGAAAGGCTATCGTTCAGAAGGTATTGTGTGGAGTTTTATGGTGGCCAATAGTTCATAAGGATGAAAAAGAATATTTTCAAAATTATGATGCCTATCAGAGAGTTGGAAAACCCAACAGGAGGGATGAGATTCCCCTAAGACTCCAAGTAACTCTTCAGGTATTTGACAACTAGGAAATAGATTTTTTAGAACCTATTACTCCACCAGCAAGAAGGTCAGGAGTTAGATACATCATTACTACGATAGAGTATTTAAACATATGGGAAGAAGTAGCACCAGTCAAGGATTACAACGCAAAGACATAAACACACTTCTTATTTGAGCAAGTGATTACAAGATTCGTATATCCTAGGATTTTGATGAGCAACCAAGGCACACATTTTATTAATAGTACCATCCATGCTATGACTGAGGAATTTGAATTCTATCACTGAAAGAGAACATTGTATCATCCTTAGGCCAATGGGACAGTCAAAGATTTCAACAAGATTTTGGAGAATGCCTTGACAAATATTTGTAATGTTAAAATAGATGATTGGGATTTTAAAATACCAGCAATATTATGGGCATATAGGACTACATGCAAGAAGTTGATAAGAAAAACACCATTCAGATTGGTGTATGGACAAGAAGCAGTGGTGCCATTAGAATGTTTGGTACCCAGTTTGCACATTGCAGCAATCACAAATATGACAGAAAGAGGTGCAGTACAAGAAAGGTTAAGTCAAATTATGGAACTTGAAGAAGACAGAATTCTGACAAGATCCCACCAAGAGGTGTAGAAAGCAAGGGAAAAATCCTGACATGATAGACACAAAGAAGAAGAGCTTTAAGGAGGGAGATTTAGTTCTCCTCTATGACTAAAAATATTTGCAACATCTAGGTAAGTTCAGAATGCATTGGCTAGGGCCATATGAAGTGAAGTATGTCACAAATGGAGGATATGTGCAGCTAAAGGACTTGACAGGAAAAGAAATTTAGGGCCTGGTGAATGGTAGTCAGCTAAAACTATATAGGGACAGTCGACCCACTAACACTCAGTAGTTACAGCGCAGTAAGGAAGACTTGTGTATAGTGTACTATAATAAAAGTTGGGAAAGAAAAATTAAAAAAATACATAAAAAGTAGAAAAATAAGAAAAATACAAAACGAGGAGGAAGTTGGTTGAATGGAAGAAAACTTGAAAAAGTAGCGCACAGCAGACAACGAAACCAGTGCGACAAGAAGTAAATTTATTGCGCACGGGATATAACTAACAAGAAGAAAACACGGTGTGCCAAGGAAGAATCACTACAGACATTTGTAGCACACCGAAAAAGGGGCCAACGGTCGGAAATGAAAAAAAACAATCATCAGAAAAAGAAGGCACAAATCGAGCATTTATGAAATTTAATGAAGTGTGTCGAAGAAGCTTTAAAAAATTTATGACACAAAAGGAAGTGTCTTCGAGAATATTTACGGCATTTATGACACCCCTTATATAACCGGAAAGCGGGCCAAACATCCCTCATTGTGAATTTGAGCATACGCAGAGCTAAGGATCACAAAGATGAGTAGCAAACAGGTTATTCTAAATACATTCGCAGGAGGAATATTTATGCAGGATGGCACCGCCAAAGGTCGGTACACCAAGCCAAGAGGCAAGAAAAACCTGAAGACACACCAGGTCATCGCAGGAACCCACAAGGGAAGAACAGGTGCATACACCGCTGGAGGGAATCGTCAATGTTGATGTTATTCCTTCACCACAGGATGAACCAGTAAGTACCACACTTGTAAAGGAGGAGGGGAAAGCTCCTGAGATAGTAAGAATAGGCATTGATCCACAAAGCAATGCGACGGAACAAAATCGTTATGTTTCATAAATCTCTCAACAACAACCCAGGCTTGAAGTATCCCACCAAAACAATGGCGCAGATAGCGAGCGAATAGTATCTGACAAGCTAGGGTCACAACCAATGGTAGGGTCCACACAGCTAGAAGAAGTGAAAATTGAATATATAACTAAATAACCAGATTCAGGTGAGGAAGAAGGAGAACTAGAGTCTGGGCCATCCAACATGCTAGCAGAAAGTGAAACAGCCCATTCTGATATCCTCGCACAAGCATCCCGAGGCATCTATAGTATTATCGTGCATTCTCGATGGGGTGCAGGTCGCTCCAGGATTGTTGGGTTGTATTGACAAACTGAGATATGCAGACCATGATGTGTCTGACATGGAAAAATTCCCATAATTTGTGCAACATGTGTACATGGAAATCCTCGACACAGGGCCACTAAGATATTCGGTGTTGCAGCCGAAGCAATTGACAACAGGACTGGTCAGCATAGGGATAATCAATTTTCTCGAGATTCCCCACTTCGGTAGGGAGAAAGATGTCAACAACTACATCAAAAATTTACTCGCAGTTCTCAATGGAGGATTCTTATGGATGGACAGGCCATCGATGTAGAATTAATTTACTTTATCACAGGACTTCCATAAAATGGTGTGAAGCCTGCATAGTACATGCACGACAAAACTAAAGAGAAGGCGCTCACGGAGGAAATGAAAAAGCTGCGGGAAAGAAAGACGGTCATGAGGCATAATCATGAAGAGGATCAATGACACAACCATGAGGATTATAACAAAAATAATGGCATGCAAACTCTTTTAGAAATGTTTCAAGGAGGAGGTCCCCGCAGGAGTCGTATCAGTCGCAGCACAGTGCACAAAAGGAACCATGCTAAGTTGGGATCCTTATTTGTTGAATCTGTTCCTAGACGACTGCAAAGATGTGCATGACTTGGGGACCGAATTCCACTACTCGTGCTTGATAATTTTGATAGAGTTGATAGGATGGAGGGAGCCTACCTATTCACACGTATGTGACACAGTGGGACAATGTCGCACAAGGCAATATAAATCCTTAGGGAGCACTTCAAACCCTAAACAGAGAATCGGCAATGCTAGTACCTTTGCAAGGTACCTGAATAACATAAATGACAAGATAGTTAGTAGTTGGAGGATAACTCTAGAGGTGGTTGCACAGTACCATAGGATAGCCAAGTTCAAGGCCACAAGATACAACGTGTGGATCCAGGTGCGCAGAGATCTAGACGGAGAGTGGTTGCAACTTCGACACTGCATCAATGCAAAAGAAGTAGATAGGGAAATCAAGGATTGGGTGGATGGCTGGAAAATCCTAGTTATAACCAAAGACATTCCCAAGGGAAAGGAAACTTAAGCAGGCTCATCGCGAGCATCTGTAGGAGGAAGTGTAGCAGCAAAGAAACCATCACAGTAGAAGAATCCAGGTCCTAAGCCAGTGCAACAGAAGAAGGATAGTGCACCAAATAAGAATGGGAAGCGGGGAAGAACAATGTCTCCACACAGGAAGAACAGGAAGGGGGGGACAAAGCAACACAAAAAACTCCAAAGATGCCAGTCCCAACATATGCAGGGCACCCAAAAGGTCGATCATAAAAATAGGGGGGGCGCAAGAAATCCAAGGCACATAAGGACATCCCGGAATACACAATTACCAAGGATGATGCAAACTTGGTAGCAGAGAAAGTTCAAGACCGCACGGTTGAGGAATATGAGGAGGCCGAGAAATAAAGGGAAAGAATCATGAAGGAATTGACAGGGGTTAAACAGGTCCTGGAATGGTTATAAGCAGTGCAGACACAGGATAAAGGAAATGGCTCAATGCAGCGAGTGACAGAAGAAGAGGACAGAACCGTACATGGTGATGAAGAAACAATACAAATCATAGTGAAGGCTAGTCTGAATTTCAGCATTATACAAGACATGATGCAGATAGAGGAGGAAATAGCATAGAAGTCACTGAAAGACTTGGAACAAGTAGAGTTGGTTTTAGGAAAAATACCAACGAAAGCACTGTACAGGTTGCAATTCGGTGTCACATAGCAAGTACAGTCACGGGCTAAGGCTGATGCGACAGAACTGGAAGTCACCAAAGATGGTAAGGAAGCGCTACCGCTGGTAATAGAGAAAGTCAATATGAAGACATGGGAAGAGAAGCAGCGTATGGATAACCTCGAAAATAAACTACAGGAGGTCTTCAAAATGATTCTGGATAATGCACAGACAGCAGAGAGAAGCGCAAAATAACAGATACATATCATTGTGCAGATGATCAAGGGGTACAGGCAGGAGATAGAGGAGCTAAATGAAAAACTTACACCTAAAACCCATCTGTAAGTCACATCCAAGAACATTAAGTAGCACTACAAACAAGGATGATTGCAATAGAAGCCAAGGAAGTCACAGAACTTTTGACAGGACTGCGCAAATATGGACTAGTCTTGAGGAAGACAAGAAGTTCCAACAGTTGGATCAACAAGAAGAAAAAGTCAATGTTGCAATGAAGGAGTTGAAGCAGTGATAGAAGGAAAAGAGCATCACTGAAAGGTTGAAAGGCACGTAGGAGATGAAGAACCTACAGATGGAACTAAAGATTGCAAAGACAAATAAGCATGCAAGGCAGGCTCAATTGGAGTCACTCCAGGAGCAAGCAGCGCAAATAATTGCAGAAATGGGTTTAGAAAAGACAAGGATGGAACAGGATCATACAGAGAGTGCAGATTCATTGAACGAACATATTATAGCACAGATTGTAGAGGCATTAAAAACTTGTTTTGTCCATAACATGAGTGTTTCAACTTGAAATCGGATGAAATTTTAGGTGTGTTCGTAGTGATGAAGGATACAAGAATGCCAATGAGGGCCACTGGCTAATTCTACTCAAATTTTATTTTAAATGTGAATTAATGGTTTTTAAAGATGTTGGTGTGGGCCTATTTTGGGGAGAAAAGCCAATTTTGGAGCGTGCGTCATATATGGAGGAAAAGAAACATGCCAAGGACTGAGGAAAAGCAGCATGACGCACATGTAGATAGACCTATTCATGTTAGGGTTAGGGTTTTTGATATGAATGTAATGGATATGAGCCAATAGAATAGTATAAATAAATTCTTATGAGGTCTAGTAGAAGTTGGTCTGAATAAGATAGCGAGCAGGTTTTTGAGGGTTAGGTCACAGGTTGTAGATCTTGGTGTGGTCTAGTCTACCTCACGGATTGAACTTATCATAGTTTTTATTGTAATCATGGAGAATGTAATGCGCGCAACTCTGATTTTGAAGAATGATGAATAAAAGAGCAAAAGAGACAAATATTTGTGGACGCGGCCCCAAGGGGGGTGAACCAAGGTAACCCTATTGTGTTAATGTGTGTGGATGGTTAATTTATTGTTTATGTTATTTATCAGTTAAAGAATGGATGTTTAGCTTAGATTATGACAACATGCATGCATAGTTTCCTTGATTAATTAATAATAGATCTAGATGAATGAGCAACCAATATGATGCATAAGAAAAATACACAGAACACATTCCCAATCCCTTCCCTGATTGAAAACATTTGAGTGTTGCAGTCCCCCATAAGTTATCTTGGGTGAGACTGTGTTGTGTACTCTGTGTGTGGTGTTTCCTTATGTTTTATCAGGAGGGCCAATAGTTTGAGGGTTTTGCTGGAAACCTTTGAGATCAGAACTTGGGTCATCCCAAGTGTCCAAAAAATGGGTATGTTGTCAGTTGGAACTATGAAAGATATATTGGAAGGGATCTGTTGAAGAATGGTGCGGAGACTGAACAAGTATAAGGGAATGTACAGGCCATGGAATCCAACAAAGGTGGAGATTGAAAGATGGTTAAGGACAAAGGAACTCTAGTTTGTGCACAAGGAAAACAAAAACCCTAAATATACACTGCGCAAATATCTCGATCGATATTTGTTTAGCGAATTGCAATAAGTATTTTTCTACGAATTTCCACATTTGTTACAGGAGTGGTTATTGAGGTTGAAGGAAAACCACCCTATGAATTAGATAAGATAGCTAGAGTGGCATCCTGTGGATATCGCACAGTTGCAGCAAGTCAATAATAAATTCACGCGCGCAGTAGATTTTTGGTTAGACAGTAGTATTGCAGGGTTTACACTAAATTTGCAATTGATACTACAAAGTCGTACACTGTTGCAGAACAGGATTTTCTGAAGGGACCCATAGGTAGGTACATAATATCACTATCTACTTCCATGAATATTTTATTACATGAAAAAGGCGTGATGACCATGGAATCAGATAGCTAAACTTCCCTCCGTGCATGGGAGAAGGGGGGAAGCATTGACAGGAGTCTTAGATATGGAAAGGGATCTGGATAAGGGGAAGTAGAAGGAGGCCATGGACTCAATCATGATGGACGAGGACCAAACAAAATATTTAATGAAAAAATCTGGAATGACACACAGTGGTAGACCTTACCAGTATAAGATGAATAACAAAAAGACGGCCATAGACGACAGAGAAGGCTTGGCGAGTGATGAAGAAGAGGTAGAGGATCTTCAAGCTGTGGAGCAGATTGAGGAAATCATGCGTGCAACATATGAAAGGAAAACAAGAGGTCTAGGGTCATGAACATAAGGTGGAACTCCATTCTAGATCAATGGACCTGCTATGGTCCTAACGATGCTACATGGGAGCATGAGGAGGCCATGCGGGAGGAGTACCTGCAAGTTTTTGAAAATTTTGAAGAAAGTTGAATGTACATTTGTATACATGTGTGCAAGGCTTCATTTTGGT
>SNQJ01S0049040.1:35693-50405 GCA_010110895.2 Picea sitchensis | reverse complement strand
ACATGAGTGTTTCAACTTGAAATCGGATGAAATTTTAGGTGTGTTCGTAGTGATGAAGGATACAAGAATGCCAATGAGGGCCACTGGCTAATTCTACTCAAATTTTATTTTAAATGTGAATTAATGGTTTTTAAAGATGTTGGCGCGGGCCTATTTTGGGGAGAAAAGCCAATTTTGGAGCGTGCGTCATATATGGAGGAAAAGAAACATGCCAAGGACTGAGGAAAAGCAGCACGATGCACATGTAGATAGACCTATTCATGTTAGGGTTAGGGTTTTTGATATGAATGTAATGGATATGAGCCAATAGAATAGTATAAATAAATTCCTAGGAGGTCTAGTAGAGGTTGGTCTGAATAAGATAGTGAGCGGGTTTTTGAGGGTTAGGTCACAGGTTGTAGATCTTGGTGTGGTCTAGTCTGCCTCACGGATTGAACTTATCATATTTTTTATTGTAATCATGGAGACTGTAATGCGCGCAATGCTGATTTTGAAGAATGATGAATAAAAGAGCAAAAGAGCCAAATATTTGTGGACGCGGCCCCAAGGGGGGTGAACCAAGGTAACCCTGTTGTGTTAATGTGTGTGGATGGTTAATTTATTGTTTATGTAATTTATCAGTTAAAGAATGGATGTTTAGCTTAGATTATGACAACATGCATGCATAGTTTCCTTGATTAATTAATAATAGATCTAGATGAATGAGCAACCAATATGAAGCATAAGAAAAATACACAGAACACATTCCCAATCCCTTCCCTGATTGAAAACATTTGAGTGTTGCAGTCCCCCATAAGCTATCTTGGGTGAGACTGTGTTGTGCACTCTGTGTGTGGTGTTTCCTTATGTTTTATCAGGAGGGCCAATAGTTTGAGGGTTTTGCTGGAAACCTTTGAGATCAGAACTTGGGTCATCCCAAGTGTCCAAAAAATGGGTATGTTGTCAGTTGGAAATATGAAAGATATATTGGAAGGGATCTGTTGAAGAATGGTGTGGAGACTGAACAAGTATAAGGGAATGTACAGGCCATGGAATCCAACAAAGGCAGAGATTGAAAGATGGTTAAGGAAAAAGGAACTCTAGTTTGTGCACAAGGAAAACAAAAACCCTAAATATACACTGTGCAAATATCTCGATCGATATTTGTTTAGCGAATTGCAATAAGTATTTTTCTACGAATTTCCACATTTGTTACAGGAGTGGTTATTGAGGTTGAATGAAAACCACCCTATGAATTAGATAAGATAGCTAGAGTGGCATGTTGTGGATATCGCACAGTTGCAGCAAGTCAATAATAAATTCACGCGCGCAGTAGATTTTTGGTTAGACAGTATTATTGCAGGGTTTACACTAAATTTGCAATTGATACTGCAAAGTCGTACACTGTTGCAGAACAGGATTTTCTGAAGGGACCCATAGGTAGGTACATAATATCACTATCTACTTCCATGAATATTTTATTACATGAAAAAGGCGTGATGACCATGGAATAAGATAGCTAAACTTCCCTCTGTGCATGGGAGAAGGGGGGAAGCATTGACAGGAGTCTTAGATATGGAAAGGGATCTGGATAAGGGGAAGTAGAAGGAAGCCATGGACTCAATCATGATGGACGAGGACCAAACAAAATATTTAATGAAAAAATCTGGAATGACACACAGCGGTAGACCTTACCAGTATAAGATGAATAACAAAAAGACGGCCATAGCCGACAGAGAAGGCTTGGTGAGCGATGAAGAAGAGGTAGAGGATCTTCAAGCTGTGGAGCAGATTGAGGAAATCATGCGTGCAACATATGAAAGGAAAACAAGAGGTCTAGGGTCATGAACATAAGGTGGAACTCCATTCCAGATCAATGGACCTGCTATGGTCCTAACGATGCTACATGGGAGCATGAGGAGGCCATGCGGGAGGAGTACCTGCAAGTTTTTGAAAATTTTGAAGAAAGTTGAATGTACATTTGTATACATGTGTGCAAGGCTTCATTTTGGTAGCCAGAATTCCTGGAGCCACATCTCAGAGATTTTTGTTCAATATGTGTTAGAGCCTTGGAAAGGAAGTGGTACAGCATGAGGGACTATAGTGCAGAGAAGCGGGTACACTTCTTTGGGTTGTGCAGGTTGAGGGGAATGAGATATTGTTGGTTGGAATTGTTGCAAGAGTTGTTAACTTACAAAAGTATCGAGTATTATGATGTAAAAATTGTATATGTATGTCGATATGGTGTTGTGCACCAAGGACGATGAAATTTGAAGGGGGAGGGGAATGTAGCATCCCCGTTTTTAATCCATATTTTACTGATGTATAATGTAAATATGATATATGGTCACGGGATAGAGGATGTATTATGTAAACATTATATATCAAAAAATAATAAAATAAAATGTAACGTCGGTTGCATATGGACATGGATGGAGTAATGGGGGATAATTTTCCACAAGAAAAGGAGGGGAGGGGTCTAAAAGAGGGTACAAGCAGGAGTCACCCATGTCTATTAATTCAAACCCACTTCCTAAAATTACTATTGGTGTATGAACATACTATTTGTTGTTTGAGTGTTCCCAAATCCAATCATTAAACACATGTAAGAGGGTGGGTGTGAAAAATAAATTCACATATTTATTGAGAGCATGGGTTGAGTATAAGAAAGTATGAGGGAAGTGTGGGAGTCAAGTAAATCATTTTGGGGAAGAGTGAGAGTCAAGCAAGCATGGGAAGAGAAGGAAATTTGTATGGAAAAAGATGATAGTTTTTACATGCAGTTTTTTGGGACAGCAAGGGAGTGCAAAGTGTTGGAGATTGAAGGTGTCCATAGTGGGAATGTGTGGTAGATTTTTGGAGCTGCAAATGCATGAAGAAGTAGATTTTTAGGCATGTAGACTTAGATTTAGAGAGATAAATTACCCTACATTAGTGAGCTTGTTGTTGCAAGTTTATCCTTGCAGTTGACATCCCTGGAGTTCCCAACAAGAGATAATCCTATCCAACCTATATTGGATCCTTAGAGAGAAGTGGGAAGGCCTAAGGGACTATGAGTAGTGAAGGGGGATAGCATTCCTTGGGTTGAGGAGAAGAGAGATAATGGATTGGAATAGCTGTAGGAAAAATTAGTTGTTGTGGGTAAAATTGGGTTGTGGGTGGAGAGTGGAGAGACACCCTTTCTTTTGGATTTGTAGACCCAACTCAAGGGTAATATGTTGCTGATATTTGGAGTAAAAAATATATGGTTGTGAGAAACGTCCATCCTTTGCAACTGGATACACATTGTTGATAAAATATAAGTGTTTATCTTTGTTACACTATTATTGTTTATGAGTGTTTATCTTGAATGTTGTTCATAGTCATGATCCTATCTCCCTTGTGAGGACAATATTTGTACACGTGGTCTCCTTCACATCCCCAACACTTTATGGGATGTCGTCTTGTTCTTTTACCCACGTAATCTATCATATTGGACTCATTTTGTACTCGCTTCCCTTGCCTATATATCTGTGAATTATTCATGAAGAAAGGTGACTTGTATTCTTAATTCGTTTGATCCATMTTGCCTTCTTTTTTTCACCCCAATCTCTTTGAAAACATGGCCTTGCCTTACTCTGCTCATACAAATACTTAGATTTTATTATAGCTTCTTCCAAGGTTCTAGGCCCATCAAATTGGATTTTATCACTATAGGAAGAAGGTAGCCCACTAAAAAATGTTTGGATTTTAATCTTTTCATCCTTTATGAAGCCAACATACCTCAAAAATTCAAGGAACCACCTCTCATACTCATACATTGTCATGCTTTCAAGATTGATTTCAAAGAACTCTTTCATCTTCTTGTCATAATAATTATCTGACAAGTATTTCTACTTCTATTCCATTGCCCTTGAATGTGCATGTTCTCTTCTAGTCCATTGCCCTTGTGAATGGTGATGTCTACTAACACACCTTCTTCTGTTAGATCCCTCATGGTCATCCCTCTTATCATGAGATCTAGATTCTTTTACTTTTCTTGCACTGGTTGCTTGTTTTGTGCCAGAATATGTATTGACTTGTCATTGCAACATATTTAGACTTTGTAACAACCTGTCTTGAGCTCTCATCATCTTTTCATTGTCTTCTCTATAAATTTTCAGTTCCTTTTGCAATCTTCTCATAGTATCATCCAACTCTAGAGTATCCACTCAATCAATTGAAAGGCACAAATATATTTCTTCATTCTCGACCAGGCTTAACATTCCTAGGCTTTCCTTGCAAAACATATACTTCATACCTCCTCCCTTGTCTTTGGATAGGGGACACACTTGGGATACTCTCCAACCTTGAATGTGAATGTTCTCTTCTAGTCCATTGCCCTTGTGAATGATGATGTCTAATAACACACCTTCTTCTCCTATATCCCTCATGGTCATCCCTCTTATCATGAGATCTGAATGCTTCTACTTGTCTTGCACTGGCTGCTTGTTTTGTGACAGAGTATTTATTGACTTGTCATTGCAACATATTTAGACTCTGTAACAACCCCTCTTGATTTCTCATCATCCTTTCATTGTCTTCTCTATAAATTTACACTTCTTTTTGAAAGCTTCTCATAGTATCATCCAACTCTACAAGATCCACTCAATCAATTGAAAGGCGTAAGGTGAGAGACTTGGACGTATGTACCCCTTCTTCAAAAATTATTCTAGCTACATCTATATATCATTTAACTCCAGTGTACTCATTATGTAAGGAGTTTCAGATACTAAGGAAAATCTAGGAATTAAGTCAATAGAGAAGTCAATATCTCTCTTTTGTGGAAATCCTGACAACTCCCCAAACACATATTCATATTTCCTCAATATCGGATAGTCTTCAAGACTTGGATCCTTATATTTTGTTGGTTCTTCCATATAGAATGCCTATATTTGGAACCCTTTTCTGAAACTTATTTTCAATTGCAATGTTGAAATGTCTCTGATAGATATAAGTCTTGGAATACCTTGCAACATCCTTGAATTTCCTTCTTCATCAAGGAATGTGAAAGCTTTGTTGTAGAAATTTAATACAACATGATTCTTGTCGAACCAATCCATACCAATCAAGAAATCATATCACCCAAGTGGTATGATTATCAAATCTACCTTAGTGCCAAATCCATTCATGCTTACTAGGCAATACTTGACAAGTTCATTGATTTTTCTCTTGGTTCCAGTGGCTAGTTGAACCAACCAAGAATTTTCATGCTTAGATCTCTTCAATTTAAACATTTCAACTATTTTTGGGTCTATATAGATATGAATAGATCCATAATCAATTAAAATAGCTATGGTATGATTATCAATATTACCTTCTACCTCAATCGTGTGGGATTGGTAGTCGACTTGTCTATTGTCCAAGGATCCATAAATCCTTGGCATGCTTATGCCCACGTCATCCATTGTATCAGCTTCTTGAATGTTTTTCATAGTCTTGATCATATCTCCCTTGTGAGGACAATCCTTGTACACGTGGTCTCCTTCACATCCCCAACACTTTATGGGATGTTGTCTTGTCCTTTTACCCACGGAATCTATCATATTGGGCTCATTTTGTGCTTGCTTCCCTTGCCTATATGTCTGTGAATTATTCCTGAAGAAAGGTGACTTGAATCCTTACTTCCTTTGATCCATCTTGCCTTTTTTTTCATCCCAATCTCTTTGAAAAGATGGCCTTGCCTTACTCTGCTCATACAAATACTTAGATTTTATTATAGCTTCTTCCAAGGTTTTAGGCTCATCAAATTGGATTTTATCACTATAAGAAGAAGGTAGCCCACTAAAAAATATTTAGATTTTAATCTTCTCATCCTTTATGAAGCCAACATACCTTAACAATTCAAGGAACTGCCTCTCATACTCATCCATTTCCATGCTTTCAAGATTGAGTTCAAAGAACTCTTTCATATTCTTGTCATAATATTTATCTGACAAGTATTTCTTCTTAAAATACTTGTTGAACTCCCTCCATGAGATCCTCTTCTCATTAATGTGCTTCACTTGCTTGAGTTGATCCAACCACATAGATTATTTTCCTTGAATATGTTAGGTTTCTATTCTGACATCTACATTTGATGAATAATTGTGCAATTGGAAATATTTTTCCATTCCTAACAACCATGCTTCTGCATATTCATCTCCATATTTCTTATGATTGCCATCAAAAGTAGGAGGCTTAATATTCCTAGGCTTTTCTTCCAAACCATATACTCCATACCTCCTCCCTTTTCTTTAGATAGGGGACACACTTGGGATATTCTCCAACCTTGAATGTTCTTGTTCTCCTCTAGTCCATTTCCCTTGTGAATGATGGTGTCTACTAACACACCTTCTTCTCCTAGGTCCCTCATGTTCATCCCTCTTATCGTGATATATGGATGCTTCTACTTGTCTTGTTTTGTGCCATAATATTTATTGACTTGTCATTGCAACATATTTAGACTCTGTAACAACCCCTCTTGAGCTCTCATCATCCTTTCATTGTCTTCTCTATAAATTTGCACTTATTTTTGCAAGCTTCTCATATTATCATCCAACTCTACATGATCCACTCTGATCAATTGAAAGGTGCAGAGATATTTTCCAAGATTGAATTAAGGTCAAGATATCATCAAGTAAGGATCAAGGAAGAAGACACCGGGAAGATAGAATTTAGGACAAGATACAGCCATTATGATTTTGTGGTGGTGGATTTTTTCTTTAAAAATGCACCATCTAATTTCATGTGTCTAATGAATGGGGTGTTTAGGGATTACCTGGACAAATTCCTCATTATTGTCTTGGTTGATATTCTTATCTACTCCAAGATAGAGGAGGAGCATGAGCAACATTTGTGGATAGTGATACAGGTGTTGAGAGAGAACCAATTGTATGTTAATTTAATAAAGTTCACTTTTTATCAAAGGAAAATCCATTATGTGTGCCACATCGTCTCGGAGGAGGGAATAGTAGTGGACTCTCAAAATATTGAATCAATTAAAAGTTGGTARGAACCAAARGAATGTTTCAGAAGTGAGATATTTTTTGGGATTAGTTGGATATTATAGGAGATTCATTGAAGGAATCTCCAAGATCACACATCCAATCACTTCACTACAAAATAAGGGAACAAAGTTTGAATGGACCACTGAATGTGAGGAGAGTTTTCAAAACTTGAAGGAATTATTAACTAGTGCACCTATTCTAAAGGTTGCAAAACCAGATGAATATGTGTTGTGTGCATGGATGCATGCAAGGGAGGGCTTGGTGGATTCCTTACACAAAATGGGCATGCCATATGTTATGAGTTAAGGAACCTTAAGGAGCATGAAATAAATTATGATACTGACCACTTAGAGTTTGTAGCAATAGTTCATGCCTTAAAAAATGTGGAGGCATTATCTCATGGGCAGAAAATTTGAGTTAACGACGGATCATAGTGGTCTGAAACACTTGTTTGAGCAGCCAACGTTGAATTCCAAACATACTAGATGGTTGGAATTTCTCAGTGAATACAACTTGGACATCAAGCACATCAAGGGAAAAGAGAATAAATTGGTTGATTCACTCAACAAAAGAGTGCATAAAATGCATGTTGTATCCATTAGTATGTGCGGGACAGATTTAAAAGACGGAATTCTAGAAGTTATAACAGCAGACCCACATTATGCACAAGTTAAATAAATCTTAAATCAAAATAATTTACAACAGAAATATAAATATTACAAGATGGAAGAACATGGAATCTACTTGTTCGGGACAACGTTTATGTTCCTAACACTCACAAATTGAGAAATATGGTGTTGAAAGAGATGCACAATGTACCCTACGTTGGACATCCAGGGTACCAGAAGACAATTACAGCAGTGAGAAACAAGTATTTCTGGTCGGGAATGAGGAAATATGTGGTTGATTACATAGCCAGGTGCATGGAATGTCAGAAAGTGAATACTGAACACAAGCATCCAGCGGGATTATTACAATCATTGGACGTTCCTGAATGAAAATGGGAGGTAGTTACAATAGATTTTATTGCCAATTTTCCAAGAACAACAAGGCAGCATGATTCCATCATGGTAATGGTGGACAAACTTACAAATGATGCACACTTTATACTAGTGAAAACAACTCACAAGGCAACCAATATTGCAAAAATTTATATGAAGGAAATTGCTAGGCTACATGGTGTGCCTAAGGAAATAGTATCAGACAAAGATCCCAAGTTCACTTCTAATTTTTGGAAGGGGTTATTTAAGGGATTTGCGACTAATTTGAATTTCAGTACAGCATATCACCCAAAGTCAGATGGGAAAACAAAGAGGACTAATAAGATAATTGAAGATATGTTAATAATGTATGTGATGGACAAGCCTTCCAAGTGGGAAGATTACCTTCATCTAGTTTGGTTTTCTTATAATAATGGGTACCATGCATTGCTGAATATGATCCCATTTGAAGCCTTATATGGTAGTAAATGTAGCATGCCAGTAGGTTGGGACAGCCCTACAGATAGAGCAGTTATTGGGCTAGAATTGCTAAAGTAAATGGAAGAGAAGATGTTAAAGATCGAGAAGAATTTAAAGGTTGCATGGGACAGGCAAAAGAGTTATTCAAATAAAAGTAGAACATGGAGAGAATCCAAATTGGGCAAGCATGTGTTTTTAAAATTGAAGGCTAAGAGGAGCTCGCTAAGATTGGGAAGTTTCCCAAAGTTGGCAGCGAGATATTGTGGGTCGTTTGAGGTTTTAGAGAAGATGGGCCAAGTTGCATACATATTTTCATTTTATGCATCCATGAGAATTCATAATGTGTTTCATGTGTCTTTATTCAAGAAATATGTGCATGATCCTAACCACATAATTGATTGGACTATGATCTAGGTGGAGCACGAAGGGGACTTTCAAGTGGAACCAATGCACATCATGAACCAGAAATTCAAAGTGCTCGGGAACAAAGTCATCGGCCTGGTAAAGGTTCAATGGACCTGCTATGGTCCTGATGACGCTGCATGGGAGCATGAGGAGGCCGTGCGGGAGGAGTACCTGCAAGTTTTTGAAAATTTTGAAGAAAGTTGAATGTACATTTGTATACATGTGTGCAAGGCTCCATTTTGGTAGCTAGAATTCTTGGAGCCACATCTCAGAGATTATAGTTCAATATGTGTTAGAGCCTTGGAAAGGAAGTGGTACAGCATGAGGGACTATAGTGCAGAGAAGGGGGTACACTTCTTTGGGTTGTGCAGGTTGAGAGGAATGAGATATTGTTGGTTGGAATTGTTGCAGGAGTTGTTAACTTATAAAAGTATCGAGTATTATGATGTAAAACTTGTATATGTATGTCAATATGGTGTTGTGCACCAACAACGGTGCAATTTGAAGGGGGAGGGGAATGTAACATCCCCGTTTTTAATCCATATTTTACCGATGTATAATGTAAATATGATATATGGCCACGGGATAGAGGATGTATTATGTAAACATTGTGTATCGAACAATAATAAAATAAAATGCAACGTCGATTGCATATGGACATGGATGGAGTAATGGGGGATAATTTTCCACAAGAAAAGGGGGGGTCTAAGAGGGGGTCCAAGCAGGAATCACCCATGTCTATTAATTCAAACCCACTTCCTAAAGTTATTATTGGTGTATGAACATACTATTTGTTGGTTGAGTGTTCCCAAAGCCAATCATTAAACACATGTAAGAGTGGGTGTGAAAATTCACTTCACATAGTTATTGAGAGGATGGGTTGAGTACAAGAAAGTATGAGCGAAGTGTGGGAGTCAAGTAAATCATTTTGGGGAAGAGTGCGAGTCAAGCAAGCATGGGAAGAGAAGGAAATTTGTATGGAAAAATATGATAGTTTTTACATGCAGTTTTTTGGGACAGCAAGGGAGTGCAGAGTGTTGGAGCTTGAAGGTATCCATAGTGGGAATGTGTGGTAGATTTTTGGAGTTGCAAATGCATGAATAATTAGATTGTTAGGCATGTAGAGTGATATTTAGAGAGATAAATTACCCTACAACAATGAGCTTTTTGTTGTGAGTTTATCCTTGCAATTGACATCCCTGGAGTTCCCAACAAGAGATATTCATATCCAACCTGTGTTGGAGACTTATAGGGAAGTGGGAAGGCCTAAGGGACTATGAGTAGTGAAGGGGGATCTCACTCCTTGGGTTGTGCAAGTTGAGGAGAAGAGATCTAGTGGATTGGAATAGTTGCAGGAAAAATCAGTTGTTGTGGGTGGAGAGTGGAGAGACACCCTTTCTTGTGGATTTGTAACCCCAACTTGAGGGTAATATGTTTTTGATATTTGGATTAACAAATATACGGTCCCCCCAAACTGAAAACATTTTCTCAAAAAAGAATGGTCTCCTCAGCTCCAACAATATTGCATTAAATATATGCTCAACTTTGAGGAGAGCTCTGGCGCGATCTCGTAGATTTGAGACTAGGGTTCGTTCTTAGCCGCCACCATGGATGCTCAAGGAGGAGGGGAGTCGTCGCCCCCTCCCTCTCCATCCACCTCCTTTCGAAATCTCATCGCATCCTGCAGTAAGAAGCTTCCACCTCCATACCCCCCAAGCTTCGTAAAGAGACTAGACGTTGTCACGGAGATCGATCTTCCCCTCGATCACCCAATGAAGGTCGCACTTTCCCTCTCAGAACGAGGCCTGGTAGGTCAATTCATGGGACTCTGGCCCTCAACCAGATCCATAGACAACTGGATCCAAAGGAACTGGAGGCCACTGATCACAAATAGTGTAACGTGCTATGCGGTTGGGAGAGGGTATTTTATCTTCGAATTCATCTCCCAGGAGGACAGATATTTAATCTTTAGAAATGGACCGTACTTCATGGGCACCCAAGGGCTCTATTTGAATCGCTAGACAGCAAGCTTTAACCCTACCTCATAAGTGCCCAAAGACGTCCCCGTCTGGGTTAGACTCTCGAACCTACCAATACACTGCTAGAATCCCTCCTCGCTTCAAGCAATCGAAAATGGATTGGGACGTTACATCGACAGAGCAGACCCAAAAGACCAGTACTCCTGCGCAAGGGTATGTGTGGAAGTTGATCTGGAGGTAAGTCTATCAGAAGCGATAAAACTAAAAATTGGGGATTGGCAACACTTCCAAAATCTTGATTACGAACAGCTTCCTTTCAAATGTAGAGGTTGTCATGAATATGGACATTTCCAAAGGAACTGCCCAAAAATCCTCAATATAGAGAAAGCAGGGGATGAAGGCTGGAAACAGGCTCAGAAAGGGAAAACCAAAACAAAAGGACCAAGAAGTGAAAAGACAGCCCCAATGCAAGCCAAAAACCCAGGAAGCAAAGAGAAGGAGAACAGCTTCAGTACCTTGGCTAGGGAAACTGGCGATGAGGACGCAGAACCAAGTAAATATGCCCAAGTGGAAGAAACAAGAGGAAACCAGACCCCTAAAGACAGAGGAAATCAATTAATAACAGAAGAAGAGGAGAAAAACAAATCCCCCCAAAGGATGGAAGCAAGTCAAGGCATAGAGGAAGGGGATATCTCGACAGGCAGCGACTCAGAAGGCGCAAGCGAAGCTTGGGCCACCCCAAAGAAAACAGGAAGAAGCAGGAAAACCAAAAAAGCAGAAAGAGACCAGGAAACCTACAAAGACGTCCTAAAATGTTCACAGCCAACTATCAAGCAATTGATCAGCGTTCGGCACACTAGAAAGCAATCCAAAGCCTCCCAAGGAGGCCATTCCTCCTCCCACGGTAATTGATGAATCTAACCTCCTGGAATTGTAGGGGTTTTGGTAGCAAAAGGAAAGAGGAAGCACTCAAGGATATTATCAAAGCTGCGAAAGAAGACATTCTACTCCTCCAGGAGACCAAGATGAGTCAACAAGACTCCCTCAAAGCTTCATTGAACGTATGGAGAAAAAACCAAGGAATAGCCAAAAACGCCAGAGGCGCATCAGGAGGGCTCTGCACTCTATGGAACACCACCAAAATAGATCTGATCAGCTCAGACACATGCATGCACTGGATTCACACCAAACTCCTCCACAAAGACTCGGGATATCTGGTAAGCCTCTTCAATATCTATGTACCCCAACATATAGAGGGAAAAAGACACTGCTGGGAAACCCTAAAAGACTTCTTACAGCAAAATGATCTTAACAATATCATTTTAGGAGGGGATCTAAATGTAACCCTGGCCCAGGAGGAGGGGGAACCATTGTGAGAGACCTAGCTAGAGAATGGGTGGAAGATCTAATCTGAGCCTGGGATCTAGTAGACATCAAACCTGCCAAAGGCCTCTACACGTGGACTAATAAAAGGATAGGTTATGGGCACATTGCTTCCAAGCTAGATAGATTCCTTGTCCAAAGCTCCTTCATGTTACTGGGGCTCACTGTCGCCTCAGAGATTCTTCCCCATAGTGTATCAGATCACAAGCCCATCCTCTTAGAAATTAAAATCGACCAAGTCCAAGGACCCATCCCTTTCAGATTCAACCCGACATGGATCCAAGACAAAGACTTTCATCCTCTTGTATCCAAAACCTAGACCAGCATTGTTAAGGGCTCAGCTTTTTATGTCTCGGAAGAGAAACTAAGAAGGCTAAAGACAGCTCTAAAATCTTGGGCAAAGGGCCAAGCAAACCCAATCACCTCTCGCAAAGAAGCCCAAAAGCAACTCGAGAACCATCAGCTGGAAATGGAAAACAAAGAGATCACGCAAGAGGGCCTGCAACAAGAGGACCGCCTTCAAAGACAATGGCACAAGGCCTGCCGAGAGGAAGAAAGCTACTGGAGGAAAAAATCCAGAAGCCTTTGGCTAAAAGAAGGAGATAAAAATACAAGCTACTTCCACAAGCAGGCGGAGGCAAGGAAGCACTATAAAGCAGTGACAAAAATCCAGGTTCAAAATAACATAATCTCAAATCCAGAAGGAATAAAACAAGCAGCCTTTGAAGCCTTTGAAGCACTCTATTCAGAACCACAAGGGACAATCATCGACCCTCAGTTGTACCCTCTATCCATTATTCCAGATCTCATCAAGGAGTACGTCAACATCAGGCTGACTAAGGAAGTATCGCAGTAAGAAATAAAGGAGGCTCTGGACCAAATGAACCCAAATAAGGCCCCAGGCCCGGACGGTTTCACGGCTAGATTCTATCAACAGTGCTGGGAAATAATAAAATCATATCTCACCAAGATGATCAGGAAATCGCAAATGAGCAGCAAGCTTGGCGGGAGCACCAACTCGGCCTTCCTGGTGCTTATCCCGAAAGAGAAAGGAGCAGTCACTTTCAAACGCTTCAGGACAATCTCCCTCTGCAACACAAGCTACAAAATCCTCACCAAAATTATAGCCAACGGACTCAAAACAATCCTCCCTCTTATCATCCCAGAAAACCAAGGAGGCTTCATCAAAGGTAGGCATATTGCAGACAACATCATCCTAGTTCAATAGGCCCTTCACTCAAGCATTCGGAGAAAAGACAAAGGTATGATAATAAAACTTGATCTCGCCAATGCCTTTGATAGAGTTAGACACAGCTTTTTATTTGAAGTAATGAGAAAGTTTGCGTTTGATCCATCCTTTGTAAAATGGATAAAAGCTTGTATTGGATCACCATGGATAGCCCCCATGGTGAATGGAAAAGTAACAAAGTTCTTCCAAGCCTCCAGGGGCTTAAGGCAAGGGTGCCCCCTTTCGCCCCTCCTCTATGCAATCCAAGCTTCAGTCCTAAGCTATCAACTGGAAAATTCCCAAGATCAAAACATCCTTCAGGGGTTAAGAGTCGCGCAAGGGATGAAAGACATAAATCATGCACAATTTGTGGACGATACTCTATTGTTGGGAGGTGCAAGCCCTATAATAGAAAAGAAGTTTAAAGAGGAGTTGGAAGCTTACGCTGCAGTCTCAGGAAGTGAAATAAGCCAGACCAAAAGAAAAATTTATGGATGGAATATTAGGCCAAATGAAATTTTGGGAATTACAAGATTTATGGGGATGGAAGGGAATACCAACTAGGAGGCCTTCAAATACCTGGTAATCCCTATATTCAAATCTGCCCCAAGAGCCTCACATTGGAACCATCTGATAGACAATCTAAAAAATAAAATTTCCTCCTGGGGGGCGAACTGGCTAAATCTAGCAGGGAAAGTTGTCCTGATTAAAGCAGTTCTGGCCAGCATACCCATATATCAAAGCTCGTTGCTTTTATCCCCTGCCACCACAATTCAAAAAATCGAGGCTCTGCAAAGACGTTTCTTATGGGAAGGAGGAAAACAGACAAGAAGGAAAATGCATCTGATAAATTGGGAAAAAACCTCAAAACCTCTCTTGGAAGGCAACCTTAACTTCAAAAAAAAACAAATTCAGAACCTGGCCTTGCGGGCAAAGTTGCTCTGGACGATTATCACCGGAAAACCAACTTGGAGAAAATTGGCACTTTGGAAAAAATACTTTAGGGGGCCTAGGGAACGATGCTTAGATTTTCCATGTAGGGAATCAAATGGTTCCCCTATCTTCTCCCTCTGCAAAAAGGCTATGCCCCACTTCAATCCTCAGCTCACCTGGGTGCCAAGAAATGGAAAGAAAATTAAAATCTGGCAAGATTCAATCATGGGAGACCCTCCCCTAGGGCTGAGACAGGATCTGTTGCATCTCAAGGACTGGATGGAAAGTCAAAACATGAATTCTCTCTTTGACATCTCAATCTGGGGGAATGACAAGTA